>JAQFZP010000610.1:0-30860 GCA_034695745.1 Geophilus truncorum
ACACGCAACCGAAAAATAATTCATGCGCTGAATTTTAAATCGGCGCTGACGTACAACCTTTAGCGCTGAGCAGGAACGCGCTGTTAAAAATGCGCTATAACACGATCCACCGCTATTTTATTGTCAGATTCTAGAATTTTCTAGAGTGATTAAGGAAATGTACAATGTCACCCAAAGGAACTTAGTGCAACCAAGTAGAAATTATCTCGACGATATATAACTTCGTAATGTTGCCGAAATGTTGTCGTAACTGTGTCAGCGTCATTACAACAACAAGGTCCTCACGCTCTCAAAAAATTAATTTTTAATCAAAGTAAGCATTTTATCTGGTACCAATGGTACCATATGCTTGGTCTTGGTACCATTCGGTAATGTCAAATGATGGTTTCCAGTAGGCGATGTAGACAACGCGTTATGACGTTATTCCATGCGACCGCATTTATCAGAGTATTAATTCTGAATTACAAGTAAGTGATATTTTTGACAATAAAGGATTGTCAGTTTGAACAACAAATTTCAAGATGTGAGCAGCCTTTTGCCTTTCTCTTCCATATTGGAAGGAATCATCAGACATTTAACAGTAAGTTTAATGAAATCAAAACATTGCTAACTGTAATTTCATTACGTCTAAAGTTTGTTTACAAAATTACAATAAGTGCAAAATAAAATTTAATTTCCCATATTTATGTGTTTATTATAATTTCAAATTTACTATGTATGATTTTAGTTGTGTTTCCTGTTTTTAAGTTAAAAATATAGTGAAGTGTAGCATTTGTATAAAACACAGTGTAATGTTTTAATTGAAACCTTCAAGGCCCAAACTGGTGAAGCATATGTAAGAGCTGGTAGCTTTCCCATCAGTTCTCTTGTGTAGGGTTGCCAACTCTCCGTCCAAGTCAACCCGGAGACTGAAATTTTCAGCCTGCCTTTTCTGAGGCGGTTTTTTCGACTATTTATTTAGAGCGTTATTAATTGGCAAGTACTGCAAACAAACAGTATCTGGAAAAAGTGCTTGACCCGGAGAAAAACCTTTAAAACCCTGAGCCCGGAGAAATGTCTCCAAACCCATATCATGAAAAGTATGATAATGTGCGGTGTGGGTAGAAGGGTAAATGCAGGAGTTGGGATCACCAAGTACGAAAAAGTTACGATTAGTATAAAGGTAATTTGATATGTAATTTGATGTCACCAAAAGAAACTTAGTGTACCGTATTCAAAATAGATAAAGTAAAGTTCAAACTGCAATCAAGTATAAAAAAGCGAGAGGAAAAATGTGCAAACCAAGTAGAAAGAAGCGAGAAGAAAAACGTACAACCAAGTAGAAAGAAGAAAAAAATCTGAGTTCAAACTGCAATCAAGTGAAAAAAGAAAGAAAAAACGTCTAAGTTCAAACAGCAACCAAGTAGAGAGAAGCAAGAGAAAAGTGGAAAGACGTCTGGTCCCATTGAGTTTTCAGAGAAAACTAAAGTGACAACAATTTAACCCAAGCTCATTAACTGGTGTCACACACTTCTATTGTTGCTGGAAAATTCTAGAATCTGACAATAAAATTCAACTATGTAATTGTTTAACTATTGATAGGCCTAACAAAATAAGCCTAAAACGTCCTTAATTTTTTTTTAGTTTTTAGATTAGTTATCAAAAATGTATCTTTTACCTTTTGTCTCTTGAAAATTTTTTCAAATTAATGATACGACCGCATATATTATTTGCATCATTATTTCCAGGGTGATGGTGTTGGCGTCGGCACCCGAATCAATTTTAAAACGTACGTTGTGGCCATCTACGTTTTCGGACATTTTCGTACTGGTGTCGACGGTGTCAGCTGCGATCGCTCCAAGATAAAGTCCGTCAAAATCGAAATCTGATGATTCGTGTTGATGACGTCGACTCTCTTCTCTGCAAACTCGAGCGAAATGGTGTAAACGGCTACATTTAGAACACTGTTTTCTCTAAATTTAATTCAAAATGAATATGTAACTTATTTATTACAACACAAATAATTATAATACACAAGGTCTCAAAACTTTTGACAAAATAATACAGGAATTGGCTTGCTTTCTGTTATTGTCGAATTTCATTTTATTCCATAAGGCACACACGTCTAAACATTTAAAAAAATTGTATTCTAAAAACTTTACACTGGGAACAATTTAATTAACGTATGAGAAATTCTCCTAGCACCATAAGAACGAATAGTTTGTCACATTCCAATCTGGCAATACATAGTAGACCTTGCACCTGTTTCGTCACAATGTCCCATACAAAATTATTCGAAATCCACGAATCTTGTGACCACTGCAAGAGAAATATATTTATATAAGTAGTTGCTGTTGAGTTTTGATATTATCCTTGGTATAAATCGAAATTAAAAGTACAAAAAAATTATTGATATTAGAAGCAAAAATCAATCACATAAAGAAAATTAATTTCTATTTTTCTTTTTAAATAAAATCAAAAGCGTAAAACATTTTCTTTAAGTTAAAAATCAGTAAAAGACGTCTTGGGCACCATTACATTTTTTGGAGGAGTTGGACACAAGGTTATCCAGAACTGCAGGAAAAATTCGAGGAGTAAATTAAAAATTCTATTGAATAAGTAACTCCAAAATTACCTTGTAAGCCCTTTTCCAACTTTTTGAGATTCTTTAAAGTCCCTGCTAATTCTCTCGATGTGTTTCTCGTATTTGGAGACATAGGTGTGTCAGGCGAACTGAAATTGTTGATCCAGTCTTGTAAATAATGACTTCCGTCACCGCCCGTTGAAGTCTGATCTCTAGTAACGTGAAAAAGTAATAATTTTCTTAGTAATAATAATTTCTAAAAGCTCTTATAGAACGTACTTGATTTTTCGAAGAACAGTTTCAGTTTGCGTGCATAATTTTGAAGACAATTGATGTATAGTTGTGATGACCAAACTATCCAATGCCTTTTAAAAATAATTTAATAAAAAAAAATATTTTAAAAACTGCATCTTGTAACAATAAAACTATAGAATTATAAGTTAGAAATAATGTATAAAAATTAATTTTAAAAAAATATATAAAGTTTAAAACCATTTCACAACTTGTCAATGTTAAAATAAAAACAATTGAACATCATCTATTTTTAACTCAAAATTAAAACTCACTTCAAATTTCACTTTATTGTGCCTTTCCCTAGAAACGGGAACCGATCGTGAAGAGTAGCTCAACTCAGCATTACTCCTTGTCAAATACTGGTTCGGATATTCGTCATCAGTAACTGAAATCTAAAAAAACAAAAAAAATTATTCAACACCATTTTTAAAAAACCTAAACAAAATACTTACACTTTTACTTGACGGTTGTCCGCACAACTCGCTCCGAACCAACACATTGTAGTCAACATCATCGTCGTCGTCTTCGTCGTCGTCATCGCGACAAGCAGCATTGATAACAGCCTCCTGTTCCTCTCTCCCTGGCGCTAGATTATCGTCCGATATGTAAGTCGTCCTTCTAACACGAAGTCCTTCGCTGCCGTGAAAGGAGGCAGATCGTTGGAGATTAGCTGGCAATGTCTGATTGATCGGTTCTTTAGGCCCTGCTTTCTTAACCGCATCCTTCTTTCGCCCTTCAGCTGCCGCTTTCATCGGATCGTACTCCTTTCTCCGCTTCCAGTTCTTCATCTCCGTTTCCTTGGACGACAGCGTTGAATTGCTTCGCGCGGTTGACGATCCCGAGGTCCCAGTTCGCGATCGCGATCGTGATTTCCCAGAATCCTCCGATTTGCCCGACAAAGTGCTTTTGGCATTTTTCGGCGCTCGCAAACTGAACCTGCCGCCGTCGTTTCGCGATAAGTTATTTGACCCCGAAACCGAGGGACGACTTTTGATGCTGATGTCGTTCTTTTTGTTCTCCTCCTTCTTCGATCTGGCGTTGTGCGATCCGACCGACGGAGTCGACGGAGCCGGTACAACAGTGCTGCTGCGACTGGGCGTCGCTTTTAATTTATCGTCGCCGCCGTCTGAGCAGTATCCCAGTCTGGCGCGGCGAAGACTGAACGCACGGTTAAACTTCATCGTCGGTTGTAGTTTTTCTGATCGTTTACGATGAAGTTTCGGCGATCCACTAATGTCGCTGCTGCTCGAAATGTCGGACGCAACACTGACGGTTTCGTTGTCCGAGAACGGAGTCACGTCTTGCTCTTGCGATTGAGTTCCCACCGTCCTTTGCGATGGACTGTGGCACGCGGATCGGTGCATGGCGTTGTCCAGCTCCTTGAGTTTGGCCTTCAGCTGACTGCTGAGTCGTTTCCCAATGTTTTTATCCTGTTTAAGCGACTTGTCGTTACAGTAACTGGCAGTGCTCGTGTCCACGTCCGACTCTCCGCCCGAATCGCGGGACTCGTAAGAGGCGCCCATTGCCAGCAACAGGCTCTTGTGGTCCATTCGCGCCTCCATGGCCGACACGAGCGTTTCCGTTTCCCGCAAGTGCCTTTCCGTGTCGAACGCCGCGTCTGTAGGCGTGGTGACGTGAAGCGTTTTGTGCGTGGCGATGTCACTACCACTACTAGCACCATCTTCGAGAATATCACTGTTTCGGGAAATCGCTAGTGAAAAGGGAAGTTTATCTACGGGAGGAGTGGGCAACTTCCTTCTCGGTCGTTGTTTATCCGAAAAGTGCAGTTTTAATCCGTTGGAAATTGACGTTGCCGAATTTGACCCAGCTAGAAATTAAAATTTATTTTAAAATAATAACATTTTCAGTTACTGTACCCGTAATTATAGTTTACATTTCTGCGCCGTTAAAGTCGTCTGCGAAGATCCTTCAAAATCTGAAGCAGGGGAAGTTTTATTCCTAAAAACGGATAATTCCGGAACCCACAATGGCGAACTCTTTTGAGAACTTTTCTTCGACTGACTATCAGCCTTAAAAAATTATAAATAAAAAATAAAAATAAAGTCTCAAAAATATAATAATTTTTTCTCACTTTAGATTTTGAAGATTCACTTTCAGGACTGAACTGTCTAATCTCTTGCAGAAACGGCGGTCGTGGACCGGAAATAACAGCCTCCAATTCTTCGTCCTCGTTCTCCTCCGCTGTGATGCCAAATACCCTGTCTATATTCCTCCTCGCTTCTTCCAATTCCGAATTCGGACTCTCCTTATCAATCGTATAAGTCCCCGATTCGCTGACATTTTCCTTGGCATCGTCCGTCCCCATTTTTCCAGGACTACTTCGTCTCCCTGGACTCGCAAGTCGTCCTGGACTGCTCCCCGGACTTCTGCCATGTCTATTGGGACTTCCGATGTGTCTACTTGGACTCCCTCGTTCGGCAAGAGGGGGTTTGATAGACAAAGCCGTGGGTCTGTTGGCTTTCCTGTCGTCGTTCGGTGGAGAAGGCGAGAAAGTCGGCGTCGTATCCCTGCACAATACAGGCGCAAATTCAGTAGCCCTGCCTCTAGGAGAAACTCCTTTGCGGGCTGATAAAGGTGGAAGCTCGTCTTTGACATTACTATTGAGCATTTTATTAATGAGAAACGCAGCTGAAGAATTAACACACCTATTGGTTTCTTTATTCTTCAGTTTGGCTTTATCAGCAATGAGATGCTGCGAGTAGCCGCTCAATTGAACAGAATCTATGAATAAATTAGATTCAGTTACCCTATAAATTGATTTTCAAAAATTTAAAATAAAATTCCATTACCTCTATCAGTCAACTTGGATCGCTTTAAACCCATCAATTCACTTTTTGCGCTGAGATCATCATCTTGGTCACTTGAGAAATAGCCTTCAGAATGATACCCTCGACGCAAATTAGCAACTTTTTTATGATTGGAGATTATGTAATCCTTCTCACTACCAAGTTCTGGGCTCAGTTGATCGCCTTTACACTTGTTAAGCTGAAAGATAAAAATAAAGACATTAACAACGTGCGAATTTTTTTTTAACGATGATGTTGCTTAATAATTACAGTTTTATTGCAAAAATATTTATAGGAAAAACAGTGCACGAGTTTATTTGTGCTTTTAAATTTTTTTTTAAATTGCTTTTGTGCATTAGCTTTTTAGTCACGGTGAAGTTTTTAGTATCTCTAATTAGGCACCGATTACACACCACCCACGTGTATTATTGTGCAATGAAATCTCATGCTTTAGGTGTAGCTGTCATTGTGAACATCAGTGTATTTGTGCGTGCGTTTTGAAGGTTATCGAGTACCTTTCGACTAGAATGATCTCCATTTTCACCAGAAAAGAGTTCTAAAACCTACAAATATCATATTCACTATGCATTTCGTCATCAAATAACAAATAATAAAAACGTAAATAAAGTTTCATTCATTTTCATTTTTCTTTTTTTAAATAAAGAAATTTTTCAATAAAAACTCACTTTGTGTTCGTCAACTTTGCTCAAACTTGAGTTTCGTTTGTGACCCAATCGTTCAGTCTCGGATTTATACGGAGCAAATTTACTGATACTGTCCTTAATATCCAATTTTTTGTTCTTGTTCGTATCTTTCACGTCATCGAAATCGATGGTAAAAGCTGTGGGTGGCACACGTTGAAATGATGAGGGAGAAGTTTCTTCGTTTACGCGAATTGGCGAGGATAATTCAGAGGTGACACCATCGCGATCAGAATCAACAACTTTTTGAGAACGATTCTTCGCTCCTTTACCTACCGGACAAAACAAAACCAAAAATTAACCAAAGGAAGTATAAAACTTTTAAGAGCACATAAACAAGAAAAACCCACTTTTTCCTCTCCTAAAAAAGGAAAACATGATAAATGTTTAAAATATAATCCACACAAGGCTGTATCATACGTGGCAACGTTTCAACTTTTAAATGAACATTAAACAGGAAGAGGTTATGCACGTCCGATTCATTTGAATAGACCGGGGCCGCGGCGAAAAGGAAGTGAGCTTCAATTCAACACCACCCCGAAACACGCATCAGTGCGTCGGGGTTACGGTATATAATTACACATCACCTCGAGCACAAACAACTGACTGCAACCAATTGAAGACTGTCAACGAATCAGTAGTAACAGAAGCACCTCTGACTCATTGACAGATGCAATCCGACACAAAACCACAAACAGGTTTTATCGCATTAATTATTATAAACTTGAACTTTCGTTTCTGTTTCATCAAATCGAGGTTAAATTGGCACAACTCATAAAAATTCACCCTTTCATTGAAAAAACGTGTAATTTTGACCAAAAAAAAGCAACAAACCTGAATTATTAGCTATCAGCTCTAATTTGTTGGCAGGTAGCGACTTGGATCGTTCCTGTTTCTCGGCGCCGTCACCCAACTGATCCAGTGAATCGCCCGAAAAAGCGGACTGAAGACTGGTGTTGCTGCTCGCTGATTCCAGTTTGCATTTGGCAGCAGCACTCAGTACTTCGGTTAAAGCTTGATCGGGTCTCACTGCAACACTTGAAGAACTTTGCGAAAGTGACACTTGTTGTTGTTGTTGTTTTTTCTGGCACTGTCCACTATTTTCAGGTAGAAGAGATCGTGCTTGTAAGGAGTTGCAACTGACGTTGCACGGCTGGGAGTGGTTCTCGGGTGTGTGGGCGGTTTGCCGACCATTTGGGTCGCCTTGTTGGGTGCAGCCAAGCAACCTGTTTGTTGGAATGCCCACTGTGTTGTTACATAAATCAGTGGTTTCGTTCGTTGCGAATGAACTCGTCATGGAAGACGATGTAGAAAGGAAATCCTCATCAACCACCGTTTTCTGGCTGCCGCTGTTATCGAGTCCTCCGTCCCGTGTCTGTTTTAACACAAAATAAAAATATATTGAAATTCGAGACGAAAATGGCATTTTAATGATCATGCAAAATTTTGAGATAACATCAAAATGTCAGCAGTTCACGCACTGACGCATCCACCCTGTTTACGCGCTTCAAAGTAAAAATTTAATTAACAACTTGTATGATGAATAGCACTGCCGGGAGTGGCCAGTGGCCGTTTGAGGTTCTATTACTGTAATTAAAAAAGCCCTTTATAGCTTTGTCGCAAACACTTTTAGCCTCACCTCGTTGTCCGATTCGGAAGGGATGGAAATGTTGTGGCTAATCCATTTACGCTCATCCGTAAGCTTTTGTTGATGCTGAACGGGTTGTTGAAGACACTGGATGTGGTATACTGTTGGATGTGATTTAGTTAAGGAAAAATAAACTTTTTAAAAACAATAAAAATTCGCATCACCCGAAACTATTCTTTCCTTATTAATACTATTAATACTCGTGCTCGATATTTAAGTCACATACTGGTCACACTCTAAATAAACACAACAACAAAAAGCAAAACAATCGCATTTACTTTCCTCTAAACTAAACTTAAAATGACCTCAAGATGACATCATATGCAACTTCACATTTCTATTTCTTTTTTCCTTTTCAAACAAGTTTCTCACGCCTACAATGCAAGTTTTTTTTTCTTTAATGATATTTTGTCATGGTGAATCATGCGATTATACCTGAGGTTTGTAACTACAGTGCTAAAATCAACTCTGTAAAAATTTGTGTGAAATTTTATTTGATGTGATTACAGGCACAACGGCGAAATTGTGTCAAGCTTATATGCAGTAATTAGAGTGTAAATAAATAAGAATGAAAAATTAAAAACGAAAACCTGCACGCGTAATAAAACGCAATTTTCGCTCAAATGATTGCAGCGAAGGAACTTTGAAGCATACAATTTTTTTTTTTAAATTACACTGTACCTGACTTCACTTCAGGGTAACCAACATTGTTTTTTTTTTTTTTTTTCCTTTTGCAATTTCAATTTTCCCGTAATGGTTTTAGGAATTTTTTTGCGGTTAACTCATCATCAATCTTCAATAATTTCCTCGCACGAATGTGCTGTCGGTTTTGAATGTCGGTAAAATTTTAAATAAGTATGCACTCAATCAAAGTTGCAAAATGATAATAAAAGAATAAAAAATTGAAAACTGTTGGGTCGTTTTGGCTTGACTGCTCATGGATGTAATGCTTTTGTTACTCGAAGGCTGACTTGAGAATGTTTCTAAAATTACTGTAATAACAATTGAATGTTAAACTTGATCCGGCTTTAAAATATTTTAAATAAATCCGTTTGAGTAACAAAAAAATTTGAAAGCTATAAAAAATAAGAAAATAAACAAACCCTAACGTAAATAATAAATTGCGTAATAATTACGTAATGTAACCTGAACTAATAAGTAACTTAAAAGGAGGAAGATTTCTGATTATGATGTAATGACCATGACCAAACCCAAATAAAATTTCCCTTTAAAGATATGCTCAAAGGATATCATAGCCAAATCGAATGGCATCTGTGTGTTCTAACTTCATGTAAGTTTGTTCGTGAATTCTGAGGTCATTGACGTACGTCTATAAAATGAAGGGAAAAAAATAATAATTAACGTTTCTTAATACTCGATAAATTCCATAATAAAAATTTGAAATTATTTCCTACTTACTCCATTCACGCTATTTAAATCTTTGACTTTGAAACGTTTTTCATAGTGGTCATATGTAATAACAGCGTGTCTCTTATCAACACTCCGCGACTATATGAAATAAATTTTTAAAAAAATTATTGTAATTATAAGACAATTAGTCGCAGAAAAATGAGTCATACTTGCAATGTCACATCACATTCTTCTCGTCCTAAAAATATCATAGTTTGTGGCAGTGGATACTGAACCCCCGACTGCGACACTAACATCCATTGTGCTTCGTTACTCATCCCGGCTATCTATTTTAAAAAAATTAGAAAAAAAAAGATTATGTTGTGAAATTTACATTTTGGAAAAAAAATCAATCGTTTAAATGTTGTAAACAAACCGTGCACTTAACAAAAAATTATCTGTCATTCCAACAGGGAGTGACCACTAAATGCCACATTTTTGACATCTGACCTTTTAAGAACAACCAATGTCGTGATAAAACAGGAATAAAAAAGTCATTATGTTGTCTCAAACGTTACGAAAATAAAAAATAAAAAATAAAAAATAAAAGTAAAAAGGACTCGTGTTTTTACATGTAATTATTTGTTGTTAGATGCGATCTGACTAAGATAATTGTCGACACTTTAAACATTAACTGCAGTTCCTAAACAAACCATTCGGTGTTGATTTTAAACAGATGTTTGTTCATTCTGCAGGTTTCAGCAAGATTGTAAATTTAAACTATAAAAAAAAGTGAAAAATCCCTGAAAGATAACCTCTGCCAAGTTTGGTTTCGTCAGACTCACAATTGGTTAACTTCTATTTTCTGCTTATAATTTGAAATCTTGTTGAATCATTTCTTAAAGCTGAGCTATTTCAGTAATTTATTGAATGTTTTTCTCTTATCAACTCTCATCATAATCCAGTTGCTGAATTCTTCATGTTTTCAATTAAAATAGATAAAATAAATGATTCATCTGTCAGATTACTCATCAACGTGTTCAATAAACCAATTTAACTTTTTTTTTCTACAGTTTGTGGACACTTAACTTATTGTGTGAAGGGTGTAATGAAGTATTGTGAACAAGTGGTCAAACCTTATTGCCTTTAAGGTGCAAGTCTGTTTGCTCAAACCTGTTTCTCACTGGGGCAATGAGACAGGTCAAGGCTTAAAATGTCGAACATTATTTCGTCATTTCTCTCATTTTCCAAACTCATTTTAACATTTTTACAGAATGAGGGCAGGGCTACCTGAGATCTTATTATCTGCCACAAAATTGAATTGTGTGGTGTAAACAGATATATTTTCACACCATTATCTCCTTTACCTATTCATTATCTAATTTCCATTTCCATAACCTTGTGAAGGTTTAAAAACACGCGTTATCACAAGAAGCAGAAATAAACAAACAATTTGAAAGCAAATGGAGCAACTAACCTCAATTGGAATGAAAACAAAGAAGCAAAAGAATAAAAAATTAAAAATATTGTTATAAAAAGGCAAATATTCAATGATTTACACTTACGTTTCTAAGAAAAAAGAATCAAATCTTCATTTCGTTTTGTTTCAGATTAAATCACAACAGTTTGTATTGACATAAACTCTACTATCATTCTATCCATCGCTTTTTGCCATGATCTGCGGCATTAAAACTCGAGCTCGTTCGGAGTTGTGCAAAACGTTGAACGTGGAATTCTAATTGGTCGATATTTGGAGAACTAAGTGTAAGGTTTCAAAAGTCAAATAAACAATTAATACGTACGTGTATTTTAAAATGTCGATTATGATTGAAAAATTAGGTAAAATTATCTTCCTTTGGCGTTAAATATACACAAACTTGTAGCTTGGTTAGCAGAAGGCGCCATTGCTTTCAGTGGCGCCATCTATGTGGAGTTTCTAGCATTAGATGATGCAGGATTCTGATCATATTTACATCGAGATCTAGGTGTGGGTCAAATTTATTTTTTCCAGCCCCTCTACTGAAAAATGGGTCAAGGAAAAAACAATGTATATCGTTAGTTGATCCCTGGAATTACATTTACTTTATTCTCATATAGTTTAGAATTGAAATTAGAATTTCCCACATTTTTTTTTTATTTTTAAAACCTCAATACAATTAATCGAAATAGAAATAAATAATAGAAATAAAAGAAATTAAGGTTTACAAGTTCATATGAGTAGTAAACAATATAACTACAAAAAAAAAAATAAAACTCAGATTACAAATTTTTCACTATAAAAGCTGCATCACAGATATGCAAATTTAGTTTCTATTGCGGCAAACAAGTAGAGTAGTGGTCATAGAGATTACTTCCTGAAGCTTTTTGTTAGAAGAAAATTAAACACCAAGTGTTATTCGTTAGGTTTGGTCCTTTGGAGACCAGAGAATGTTTTGCCATCGTTAATTACAGGAAATAATGCATCGTGAGACGTGTAGGTACCATTGTCCATGGTTTTTAGAGGACCGTTATGTCTGGAAGTAAATAAAAATTTAATTAAAGCCCTGTTATAAGCATTAGTGCTGTGTGTGTGAAAAAATTTAAAGATGAAAGAATGAAAGGTGAACAAATGAAAGGTGAAAAACAACAAGTGACATTAGAGAGCCTACCTTAGAATTAGGTCTCAACCGATGAGAAAGTGAAGCAAGCAAGCATGTGCAGAAAGACAGTGCAAAAAAACAAGTGGTAAAACAGAAACGTGAAGAAATTCAGTTAAAAACAAATATATTTGTACAAAATGTGTAAAACATTTTTTAAAAAACAGTAAAAAGTGTGAATTAAACACTAGTTTCCCATGGACATGGGCCGTTGACAACTAATGGCACCTTAACATTGGCTTCAGGCTTATTTGGCAATGCTACTATGCTATTATTATTATTATTTAATAATTTATGCGATTCATTCTTCCCATACCTCTTCTTAAAAAACCATAAATTCTTCAACGTGCGAAGAGAAATTTTTTTCTTTTCCGTTTTGCTGGATCCAATTTCACCGGATTTCTTTTTCTTACTTATTTCGTCTAGCCACTGGTTATTCGAGTCCACGACTTCGTGAACTGCATGTGCAGAGCGGGATTTACTCAAGGGTCGGACGGGTGAAGTTTTCGTACGAGGGCACGACAAATCGTTCATCAAATTAGCGCCACAAAATGCATCGTTGATAGCTTCTGCTCCGCACGATTCGCTCGAGCTTTCTTCGTCGAATTCTCTGCATTCGTTTCGTTTTGGCGAAAAATGGTGTGGGCTCGAAGAGCAAAATTCTTTTCTAAAGTCCTTGTTCTGGCAACAGCCGTCAGTCATATCGTCACTCATGTATCGTTGACTTTTTAAATTCGAATGTCCAGTACATACGGAGCAAGTAGAGGGCAAATTGGCAGCGCTGGCAAACTTGGTAAATTTGGAATGCGATTTACATTCAGGTTGTGAGCAATAATGAAAACGTGACGGAAATTCATCTCCGCTTTTTGAGCACTCTGGTTTCTCCCACTTTGATCTCGCCGACGGTAATTTCACATTGCAAGTTTCACCCGCTGGAACATCAAAATTCTCCAGCGGTATGTCTTCAGCTGATTCATTCTGTTTTAGTATTTCCATTTCCATTTGTCTTCTACAAAAATCAAAAACAATAATGACATTAAAGTGTGAAATTTTTTAAAACTCGAGTTGTAAACTTACACTGAATTCTCTATCTCCGCTTGATGATTTATTTGAGCCGTGACCAGTTGGAATGAATGTTCCATTGAATCATTAAGGCGAGAAATAAATTCGTCTAAGCGCTTCAAAACGGTATTTAGTAATTTTGAATCGGGGTGTGCAGGATCGGTGTAAAATTGCAAACGCTGTAAAATAAGAGATTTAAAATATTAAATATATGCATTAAATAAATGATTTCAAATATTACATACTTTCAAAAAAAGAACGTAATTTGGAATTCGCTGTAATGGCGCCAAAAGAAAATTTCCCAAATCTGAACTTTTGCAATTGGGTTGCTCAAGACAAGACTAAAAAAAAGAAAAAAAAATAAAAGAAATAAAATTTCAAACAGCTACAAAAAATAAAATAAAATAAAATATTTACTTTTAAAAATTTTGTAAATGCTGTAGACTGTCTGCATAATTTGTGGAATGTTTTCAACACTTCGGGAAAATCATTCACGTAGCTCGTATACCATCGTAAAATATCTGCCTCTTCAGGGTTAATGAATCGAACCATAACATCTGCAACTGCATCATTCCACTTCCAAATTTGATGTCTATCTTCCAACTTGTGCAACAAAATGCAATGTTTTTCGTATATGTGAGAAATGTCTTCAGGAAACATGGTGCTAAAATTAAAAAACTTTAAATTAGAACAATACTAAAAACCAAAATCAAACATAACTAATACTTTATATCCCTTAAACTGACAATCTTCTTCTGTTTCAAAGGTTCTGCAAACGTATCTTGAAGCGTCGACAATGTTTTGCAATATATTTTCTCGGAATCCAACAAATCAACTATTACCCGCAGTCTCTGACCTAATAAATAATAAAATAATATGAAATTAGCATTGAACTCATTGTATGCAAAATTAAATCACTTTCAATAACGTACTATTACGAAAATTGTTTATTTTTAATAATTTTGCTTTGTCTCTGCACGAACTGGTCACGCAGCATGCATTTTCCTGAACAGCAACTGGCATTTTTGATAATACTGCTGGTAAAAACTCGTTTGATTTCTTCGCCACGTCAGTATCGACATCGTCCATCAAATATTCTCCATCTTCACTCGACGAATCAAAATTGTCCAACTCTAAACCACATTGTTTTGCCAGAGATGTGCTTAAACTGAGGCTTTTGTTGGCTGCCAATACTAAAGAAGAGTCCGAATCGTATTCGTTTGCTTGTGAATCTACAAATTATTAAATAATAAATAATCTATCGTTTGTCACACTTTAGTTATCCCAAGAAATACTGACCACATATGAAATTAGATACTGCGGTGGGAGATGTTTCAGAAACAGATGCAACATCTTGATCACTGGGTGATAATGATTGAAAAGCTGTTTGCGCTTTTTCTAAAAGCATTGCGACGCCTGAATCACTCGAATGACATCCACTTGGCGTTCTTTCGATGGGGGAATGAGCGCAAGTCAATTGCATTCTATTAAGAAAGCAAATAAATAATTATTTTGAGAATTCCATTTTTAAACAATAAAAATTACTTTGTATTTTCAGATATAATTCCACTCCTGCACAACTCAGAGAGCAGTAAATTCTGTTTTGATAAAACTCCTTGGATCTGTAATTGATATGTTTGTTGCTGATGTTGAATTTGTTGGACTTGGTCGTTGACAGATGAAAAATTCGACTTGTAATAAAAAAAAAAAAAATAATAATTATTAAAATAATGACAAAGAAATTTAATAATCCTACTTTTAATGAAAGCATTAATTTAATGACTTCCGTAATTTGATCTTGATATTCAGCTTTATTCTGGTTTAGTTTTTCGTTCAGATTTTGATCTTCGTATTGAACTGTCCCGAGTTGTTGCATGGCTCCATTGAAAGCTGATTTCATATCATTTACAGCCGACTGCAACTAGAGATAAAAAGCAATTTAAAAAACCTTAAAGATACTTTACTTTCATTTTTCTTTGAAATTGAAACATAATAAGGCGATTAAAACACAAAAGCGGCATTGTTTGTGAATTTAATTAGAACAAAAGGTTAAATAAATCGCTGGTTTAACTTTCCCAGTAATATAAAAACTTGTTATTTCCAGTCTGATTCATCATTTAAAAAAAGTATTTTTTTTTTATGTCAGCGTGAAGGTCGCTGACTGGATAAAATCACCTGAAGCACATCCTTTAACTCTTTTTAAACATTTTTTTAAATACATTTTTTAACTTCTTATTAACACAATCTTTCCTGAAAGGGAAATTGTGAGGAATAATCACAAAAAAATTAAATTCACAATCGAATGAGTTCATTCTCAAGTGAGTAGTAAACATTAAAACTATACGAATTAAGGTTAATATCTTGCTAGGTAATGTTCTTACCTCAATAATTTCGTGCATAAGTTGCATTTTGTTATGACTATCAAGATCTGGTGAGAAAAAAACAAAAATATATTTTTTAGATTATGTGTCAAGATGTTTCTGATGTTGCAATATATTTTTCAGTAGGAATTAGGCCACTTGGGGTTAAAGCTTTAATCTTTTGCAAGATTACACTTATTTTCAAGCTGTCTGCATTCCCTCCAATATAACTTTGCAATATTTACCATCGTCAGAACTCAAACATGAATCCATTGTTTTGAAATTGAATTGAGCGTGATGAGGAAATCAATTCGGGTGTTCTATTTTTTCCCTTGTCGCATTTGTCCACCTATATACAAAAACAATATCGATTAACTATGCAGCTGAAATAAACACTCTTTAATTGCTGAAATTGCACCTTGCAAATGTGATCTATACAAAACATGATAAATGAAATCAATATCGACTATAAATAAATTATACTTGCATAACAAATAACAATAAAACATAAACACAATAATAGATGAAATAATTTTTTCAATTACAAACAATTGATTTTAAATTTTTGCTACATTAAATATCTTACATTTCCCTTCTTTTCCTATTTCCACATTGCTCATTACAGATCATTACAGTATTAATAGTCTTTCATTAAATCATTAAATACAGTACAGAGCATTTCCCTTGTTTCATTCAAGGATTTCATACCTGAAGTGCAATTTTGAGTTTCGGTCAAGATGTTTCCAGGCTACCGGTGTCCTCGAAGGCCTTCGGTCAGTTCAATCACTGGTAATAGGTTATTTCCGATTCAATTCAATCAATTTTTTTTCACTCTTTTTCTTCGAGTTCAGCTTTTATCACAGGTTTGCAAGATGTTGTTCACACGCTTAGTAAATACCTGCGCATTCAACTAACCGCGTCGAACTAGTCACGAAAACCTCTTCTTATAGCTGATGGCCTGAGAAAGATTCCGACAACGTGGAGGTCAACAAAACAACTGAATCATAATTGTTTTGGTTTGGTTCAAATGGAATGCACGCCTGTTCCACTCATTAGTGTAATCGCCGACTGCGAGCGACGTCTCGCGGGGAAAGGCGACACTAAACAAAGAATGTGGCGCGAACCGGAAGTAACGTGCAGCTACAGATGCAGACAGAAGAATTTGACGCCGGTTGCGAGCTCGATATGTCTGAATAGACTGAAAATATTAATAGTGTGCTCCTGAATAAAGAATCCGGCGTATTCAAATAACAGTACTGTATGCATTTTACGTTTTGAATGGAGTATATGAATGAATTTACTTTAACTAGATCTATTTTGAATTGATTTACGGGCGATAGGCAAAGAGCTAAAAATAAACAAACGGAACAAACATGAATGTAAATGAGAACAAATCTGCTGCTGATGTTGCTGTTGAAATTAACCGTGCATTTCCCCTATTAATTCCTCGAAATTCTGACTTTACTGCGTTTGATGGATTTATTTCCGTTGGTGTAAGTTGAATGTCATTTAATAATTTTTGTGAATTTATTAAATATTTTTTTTATTACTCAGGACGAAGATATTCAAGTCTCGATAGAGTTGCCAACAGATGGTGATGTAAGAAATACAAAAATTCGAGGACATTGGAAATTACAGTATTTATTGCATGGGAAGACCAATGTCATTAAACAGGTTCTGTCAATCAAAAGAAAAAAAAATTTCTGGAGGTTATTTTTACTAATTTTTTTTTTTCACAAAATTTTCAGCAATTAAGTCAATGTTCTGATGTGAAAGCGTATTTACTTGAGCTTCAAAACATTTTGGTAACATTTATTACAATTTATTTTAAAAATTCTATAATTATTATTTAATTTTAGGAACAAGAATTGAAGTGCAAACCTGATGTCGCAAGCAATCAATTCACGTTTTCATATTCTGTTCATTTATTAAAGGAAATCGAAAATTTTGGATGGACAAAGTAATTTTGAAAAATATAATTTACAAACAGAATTCTTTTACTCATTAAGAAGTAATGGTTTATATTTTTTTCAGACTTTTATACATAAATGAATACTTAAACATTTTAAAGTTAGGTGAAATCGATAATTCTGGACGACAGCACGAAATCACTTTAGAAATACCAGAAAATGTAACAATAAATTTATTTATGAGTATTAGTTATTTATGCTTTAATTCATGGTTAAATTTTCATTCTGTTTTAAAGTATCCCAATGATGCTCCAACCTTTATCACAGATTTACCCGTGCAATTTACTCTGGAATGGAATACAGTTAGTAAATGCACTTCAGTCTGTCAGCATTTATTTCACTAAATCACCACAATTTGTTTCGTTACAGTCGCGTAGCTTGAACGATATACAGCAGCAATTTTATAAATACATTTGCCTATTTCAACAATTCTGGGACTTAATGGATGAATTAGACAACAACGTGTGGATTTTAGAACCTGAAAAGCCAACTAGGAAAGACACGCATCGTCGTTTAGCCATTAGTATGATTAAACAATTTGAATTGATGAATTTTAACGAGTCAAATTACGGTGTATTATTTTATTTCAGACATTAGTGCATCTATTCAAATACAAGTCGATCCTCACAACCCTTTAGCAATTCCAGAATGTTCTTTTCTAGGGTCCGATCAATCCATAATCCCCCTTCGTGACTGCTTCAATTCCAATTTAGATAAATGGTGACTAACGCTAAAAATAGATTTTTCTACATACCCACGATAATTAACTATTTTTTTTCCCAAATTTAATCAGGGATCACAACATCAGTCTCTTAAAAAACCTCCAAAAGGTTCTTGACGTCACTTTCCCTTCCCGTGAAGGCGCTAAAAAAGATGTAACCCTTTTTATTTACTCATCGCTCAAGACTAAATTCTTTTAAAAATAATTTTTTTATTTATTTAATAATAGGATTTTGTTGTCCCCTGCGCCATTTGTTATTCTTATCATCTCGACGACGCTACACCAAACAAAATTTGCGATGACAGTAGATGTCGACAACCCTTTCACTCTATTTGCCTTTACGAAGTAAGAGTAATAAAAAAACCCCTTGAAACCATTACTGTTGAGTGTTGACAAAAAATCGATAAAATCATTTGCATGTATGTTGTTTTTCTAGTGGTTAAAAGCGCTACCATCAAGTCGATTGAGCTTTAATGTGATTTTCGGTGACTGCCCTTACTGCAGTAAGGTAAGAGAAAATATTAATTTACTAGAAAAATTTTTAGAAAAATATTAAAGTTAAAAAATAAACAAAAAACTGAAACAACAGGGTGCAAAAAAAAATAAAAATAATAAGCCTGGGATTATGATTAAATATTCATCACTATCGCATAGTAAACGTACATTTATAGAGAAATCGATCGAAAGAGTTGGGTGGTGATGAGGTATCGCTTTAAAACTAGGGTGTGGCCGCATCACGAACCCGTTAGATTTCCTCATTGCCAAGGCTGGGGAAGCTCACGTTTCCTTAATATTCAATTTCAGCCCATTTCATGCAAGATTCCGACGACGAAATAATTTCACCCGATGTGACAAGAGGGGAATCGAGAAGAGCCTCCAGGTTGTCCATAAAACCCGTTTCCACGACAACCACGTCGTTATAATAGAACTCATGTGAGTGACGGAGAAATAGGTCAGCAAAGCGTCGTTCGTTCGGTTGCGTAGCAACACACGCAGGAATGCGCCCTCAGGCTGCAGGGAGATTTCTTGTGCAGGATTCGCGCTGAACTCACCTGACTACGTCAGAAATTTCGGCGGGAAAGCGAGAGGAGATAAATCGGAACTGCCGACATTGCGCCAGGTGGTGGGAGTGAGGTGAGGCCGTAGCGAGCGGGAGAAATTGGACGCACCTTGGCGACATGGTTCAAAGTCCTGTTGGAGAAACGTGAGTCATACTAAGTAAAGATCATGGCAAGGTGCTGCAACGGCGGTGTGGTGTCGGTTATTGTGTTTGTGGCGGCGATTATTTGCCCGGTCTCGTCTCTCGTCGAGATCGCTGGGTATGTGGATAGGCACGAAGTATGGAAGCGGGATAAATCTCCATTCGTAGCCAAGCGAGATGTACTAATCACCGAGGATGGCAGTTTGGTCGTCGAACCTGGTGTTGTGGTGTATTTTCACCCTGGTGTTGGAATTACGGTCAGAGGAACGATAAGAGCCCAGGTAATATCTGTTTTATTCGTTTGATAGTGGGATTTATGGGTGCACTTAGTGGTTTACGGGTGCACTTGTGCAGAGTGGGGTGTTTTGGTTTATCTATTTTAATTTTTTTTTTTTCTTGTGATTATTTTTTTTTGTTTTGGTTTAGGGAACTGCGTACAATCGGATTCAGTTTATGCGGATAAAGGCAAAAAATTTTGACAAAACTGAGTTTAATGGACAGGAAAGTCGGCTTGTTGATGGGACTTCAGTTCTCGAAGGGAAATTGCAGATATTTCACAATAATAAATGGAGAAGTGTTTGTACTTCGTTCAAGTAAATTTTTTTTTTATTTTGGTTGTTGATGAAAATCAATAGTTTTTCAATCTGTGTACTGTAGTTGGACGGAAGCTGATTACAATGTTACATGCAGAAATCTTGGTTTTACTTCTGGTGAATTTTACCAGTGGTTTGATCACGATGAATCTGAACTGCCATCTGTTGAATTTATTTCACCGGGTTGCAATGGAAGTGAATCGAGTTTAAAGCAGTGCAACTGGAACAGAAGACGGATAGGGAAAGGAGTTTGTGGTAAAATAATGATTACGTAGAAATTAGCTGAGGATTTCTTTGTAAAAAAAAAAATTTTAATTAAACGTTTAGATTTCCGGTCTTTTATTGGCATTCGTTGTCATCCTCTATTGAACACTAGCGAATCGAGTCAGAATCATTGGAGGGGAATTTGGTTTCACAATGCCAAGTCGTCTGAAGCCACGGATTATCATTTGGGAAAGAAAAAAGTAGTTTCAGATTCCATTTTGGAGTATATCGATATCCTTCATGCTGGGAACAACAAACGCGGCGAATTATCATCTGCTGTGCAAGTTGTTGGCGTCGCTCCTCGAATGCAAAACATAACCATTAGATCATCCAAATATAACGCAATAAACATATCTGAATGTGCAACTAGCGTAGAAATCGTAGACAGTATTATAACTGAAAATAGAGGTACGGTATTCATTTAAATTGTTTTAATGCTATTTGGTACTGATATAATTTATTTTGATTTTTAGGGCACGGAATTTTTGTAAACACGTCGATCGGTTCGGTACTTATTGAAAACACAGAAGTGACAGAAAACGATGGAAATGGAATTCATTACGTTTACTTTAACGATGGAAACTTGCTTGAGAGACCGGCCGATTTTTGTACATCGCCTGACATTGGTTTTGCCCAACAATATCCAACTCATTTTATTTTCGAACAATCTGTACATTTTCATCCAGTGTCGTGTTTTAGAGTGAGTTGGCTTGGGGAGATAATATTACAAATTTCATATTATATGTATCTATTTATACTTTTTTTTTTAAATATCAATTTACAGGAGTTTCAAACTGAAAGCAGAAAAATCTTCACGATTCATTTCTTGAAAATTGTAAGTTCTGTAGACGATTCAGGCATCGTCATCATCCGAGATGGACAACGAGAATCGAGCCCTTTGCTGATGGAATTTAAAATAAGCAACCACACCAAACCTCAAAGTATCGCTTCCACAGGATCGTTCATCCGCATCGACATCGAAATGATAGAATCAGCCGATTGCCAAGTGTTGATCCAAGTTGATGTCGATTTTAGTAAGAATTATACATTTTTTATGTATAAAAAGTAATAATTTTTTTTTCTTCTTAGCTAAAGGCAGTGACTTAAGAGTGACTAAAAGCACGATAGACCGCAACGGCGGCATCGGCGTTTACGTGGAAAATATGAGAAGCTTCATTCAAGTTGGCGCGTCGATCGTGAAGCAAAATCATTACCACAGTGGAATATTAGTAAATGGTGGATCGGGCGATGTAAACATCAGCGAATCTACTGTGAGCAGCAACGCAGGGGACGGAATAAACGTGAAGCTTAACAACGGAAGAGTCAACGTGACTCTCGCAGAAATAACCCTTAATGATGAAAACGGACTCGTGGTGCACATGGCGGAAACATCTGACGACGAATCGTTGCTAAGCCGAACTCTGGTCGCGAGTTCAATCATATTCAAAAACAAAAAGATTGGGCTGAAAATCGGACCGCAAGATTTCGTCAATGTCACAATGAACATCTTGCGACACTGTCCTAACATCGCACTTAAAATCGAATCTAGAAGCAGTGATAATGATGAAAACTCAGAGCAGAACAACAGACAAGTCTACGTTACCAACAACGTGTTTTTTTCCAACGAAGGTGTTTCCGTGGAAATCGCACCGCCTTCAGCTACGAACGTGATCGTGGACCACAACCAGTTCAAAGAAAACCAGGGAGAGTGTCTCGTCTTCGACAAATGCCGAAACTCAAACTCGAAAAATTCGCACATCTTGATCAAAGTCAGAGAAAACATGTTCGAAAGAAACAGTGGACAGTTCGTAGCTTTACTCGACGTACCTTACTCTGTAAATAACTCGCTCATATTCACTCACAACTACTTAGACGATAATAGCGTCAGAGATATCTTTCCATCGCTTAACTCTAGAAGTAATATAGCTGCTCCCATCATAATCGCTTCGCCAAATGTCGATGTTTATCGCAATTTATTGATTAACATGCGATCTAGATACGAAGTCGCTTCTTCAGTAGTCGGACCTTATCGTCCGCTGAATTGCACACATAATTCTTACGGTACCACCGACATGAGAAGAATTTACCAGCGTTTATTCGACTGCAAATATCGATATCATTTATCGTGTATTAATTTCAAGCCGTATTTACGGGTATCGAGCGATTTGGAAACAGATTTCGTGTCTGACGTGAGCGAAGTTTATATCGATCAATTTTACGTGCATGGGTCAAACGAAATCGGTGGACACGTGTCGGGAAGAGAGCGATTGCCCGAAGGCACTTATGTGGTGAAGAGAGACATTTTCGTCAAACCACAGGCTTTGTTGACGATGGGCGCGAACGTGCAACTGCATTTTGATCCTGGAATAGGAATGATGGTTCAAGGAAGAGTAGACATTAAAGCTTACGGTGACAAAGAGTTCGAGCGAGTTTTATTTACTTCCAACGCTGCGAACGTTCAACCGATCACGACCGAAGTTCGATTGGTGAGCATCAGCGAGGACCGAACACATTTCATCCACGAGGGACGACTCGAAATTCGAGTAAAAGACGAATGGGGAACGGTATGCGATTACGGGTGGACAAAAGAAGTGGCAGCGTTGGTTTGTCATCAGATGGGATTGGAATTTAATCGTGACGACTGGCAAATGAAACCAAGAGATGTAAAGAAAGTTTTTTCGGATATTGTCGCCAGCAATGTCCGATGCCATTTTCTGGATAAAGAGATCAGCGAATGCGAGTTCGACACCAAGTTTGACATCGAAAACACGTGCACGCATGAAAATGATGTGCACGTGAGGTGCTACGAACCGACTTGGGCTGGACTTAGGTTCGGTTTGGCTGCAGACGAAAGTGCTTTGGAGTCTGTGACCATCGAAAAGGCTGGATTTCACGACTATCACACCAATTTGCACTACAGCGCTCTTCAGGTTGACTTAATGCACCATAATTTTCGAGATCTACTTATAAGAAACAACATTTATTCCGGAATTGGAATCGTTTTCCATGATTACTTCTACAATCCAGATAAAATGAAGATACATCTTAGCAATGTGACTGCGAATTACGGACATGGAATTTACACGCATACTCCTGGTCTCTATGCTTCCAATTTAACGATAGCTAACAACACCATGAGCGGAATTTATTTGGATCCATTTATATCGCACTCGATGAGGCAGGAATTGGCGTCTTGGATTTCTGACGATCAGAAAATAAAACAAACCGTCGTCTCAATGGCAAAATCGTATTCGTCTGTAATCGATGTGAGACGCGGGAGGAGTGTTTTTGTCTTCACCGAACCGATGGTAGAAGGTGGCGAAACCAGAGTTAGATTTAGGACGAATGCAGGCGACGTTTTTGGAATTCAGATTTTGAACCCCATTTCGATGAACAGCACTGAAGTAATTCAAATTGCAGACGCTGATACAGGCGATACGTTTTGGACATCTGCAGAAGATACTGCCAAGTTTCCAGCCATGGCTCCATTCTCGACGCTATCTATCATATGTAATTTCGGCTCTCGATCACTCGGTGGCGCTATATTTTACATCACAGCACTCGAAAGTAAGCTATCAATTTTTTTGTTGAAAAATTTGAAAAATTAATTTATTTGTAATTGTTATTTTTCTACATCTTAGACAACGATGACTTTATTTATTCGGCCATTAATCCTCAGCTGATGATCGACAATAGTAAAATTGATGGGAATTTCGATGGTATTAAAATCATTCACCACGACAACTCCTTGGACAATGAAAACAACTGGAATTCACGAGTACTTAATCAGTCAATCAACATACTGGAGTCGAAATTACAAAATCAACAGAACGCTGCATTGCATGTTAATTCTCTTTTCGTCGATTCAAACCACGATTTGGTTGTAAACACATCTTACATCATCGAAAATTCTTTCGTAATGTATAACAAAAAAGGCATTTTGGAAACGGCAGAAGACTTGCACAACTCAAAACAGTTGATCAATTGGCGAATCGTGAAATCAAATTTGGATTTGAATGATGGCACAGTAGTAAACATCACTTTACCTCACGTTTGGAATTCGACGGAACCCGTATATCACGATATTTATATCAAGGAATGCGTTTTTACTAAAAACAAAAACTTCGGTTTTATTATTGATGGATATTTTGCCAAGTTTACACTTCTTCAAAACTGGTTCACAGAAAACAACTGCGCGAACGACTTGGTTTTCATCAGTGGCGTAGAAAAAGAAATGTGGTTGTCGAGAAATGCCTTCAGATCGAACGTGGGAAAACGCATGATAACTTTCGACATCAACAGTCACACTAAATTATTCAACAAGGTCGAAGCTAATTTCAAAAACAACTTCGTCGTAAACAACACTGGCAGCAGCAAATCAATAGGCAACGATTTTAGGGATTATTCCTACACAATGGGAGTGTTCGGACTGCAATTTATCAACGTGACCAATAATTTCTTGGGTCCCAACGACCTCGACTACGATTTCGTCTGCGGAATCAAAGTCAATTCGATGAAGAACTCCATGAACGCCATGGAGAATTGGTGGGGCACTGGCGACGTTCGAGCGATTTCCAATAGAATTTTGGATTTCGACGACGCGAGTACGAATGCAGCCGTAGAGTTTATTCCATTCCTCAAAGAAGCGGCTCTGTATCCGGAAGTGTTGTCACGCGAAAAAGTGCCATTTACAATTTCGTACAACAACATGGGCGGGCGTCTCTTCACTTCGGAGACGTTGAAAAATAAAGGGACACCATATACGGTCACAGCAGACCTGATAGTCATGCCCGGTACGACGTTAACCATCGAACCGGGCGTTGAAATGAGTTTTAATCCCGGAGTTGGAATTTTGGTGTTGGGAAGTTTAGTGGCGGAAGGAAACGAAGACGAGATGATTATATTTCGACCTGCCATGCAACGTGCTAAACGATTCGTAGACTGGAATAATAACGAGAATAACGGAACGGACAAACGAACAGACGCGAGACTTTGTTTTAATGGGGAGTGCGAAGATACGAAAAGGGGATTTTTGGAAGTTTTTAATGACACTCTGAGTCAGTGGGTTCCCGTATGCGACTCTGCATTCACAGAAGCTAATGCGGACGTCGTTTGTAACCAATTGAACTCGGATGATACAACAACACAACCATTTATTAAATTTGGAAGAAGATATGATTTGGAAGAAAGTTTTGTCGGACGAATTCAGTCGTGGACGAACCCCATGATTTGTTCTGGAAATGAGAAATCCTTGAGCGAATGCCCGCAACGACTCGGAATCGATTCTCAATCATGCAGCATCGATTCGAAGTTCGTGTTTGTGTATTGCCTGCCGTCACCTAAACGCGATACATACTGGGGAGGAATAACTTTTGCACCACCAAATTACGAGAGGAAAACTTTCAAAGGGTTCGCTGATATTGGCGACGAAGTTGTGGTCGAATCAGTGTTGGATTATGTCATGATAAGTGGTGCTGGAAATTTGCATGGTGAGAAAAGTTCTGCCGTACAAGCGGTATACAAACTGCCGAAAATCATAAATTGCGATATAATAAACAGCGCGTCGCATGGCATCACGGTTGTGTCACCGATGAAGCACATACATATCGAAAACACGGCGTAAGTTTGTATTTTTTAAGACTTTGTTTAATTTCTATTTTTAATTTTTTTTTTTATTGCAGGTTTACAGATAATCTCGGATTCGGATTAAACGTTTTGGATTTTAGGAGCGATACACGTAAAAGTGATATGCGTGAAAAGGAATTTACTCTTAATTTGCCATTACGACCTCTTCATCTTCCATCCGAGTTGTTTGGAATGGCTGACGTGTGCAACGCTGACAAAGTTATTCCGATTAAAGACCGCATTATAATCTACTACAAATACGGATCACAGCCTTCGACTTGCGTCAAGGTGTTCGAGGGAAGTCAGTATCTAGGATTCAGACTGTTGTATTTCAAAATGTTCAAGAATTATGGAAAAGATATCGATTTCGTTCGGGTTTTTGATGGCGATATATCGTCCGAAGACAAGGAGGAATTAAAAATGTTGAGAGGAGACGTAAAAGAAGGACGAGTGATCGTTAAAACACAGTCTTCAAAATTAAGCGTGCAAGTTGTGGCCAGCGTTGCGAGTGAATTACATGGTTTTGTTGCTGAAATTTTTGCCGTCCCACCCGTCTCTTATACATTTGGTAAATACAATATAAAATATATAAAATAAATTAAATGTAAAATTGAATTATTATTTTTTTTCTAGATGATGATCTACGTCACAAACTCGTTCACAACAGTTTTCAAACTAATTTTTTGGGTGCTATTTATTATTCATCGTTTGGTGAAGTTAATCCTACTTTGTTAGTTAAGTCCAATGTTTTTATCAACAACGGTTTCGACATTGCTGAGAATTTTTCGTCCACTGAGTGCGTCGTCGAGCTCAATTTGCAAAACTCGAATTCCCTCGAGTTTAGCAGCAACTTATTTAAGTACAACGAGGGAGGATTGTGCATTGCCGCAGAATCCGATTCTGGATCGACTGCTCTTCAGGGATCAATTGTTAATAATTTATTTACAACCAACTTCAACCATCCAGTGCTCGCTTTACGAAGTCAACAACCGTATCCTGGTCAGGTTGTCGTCAACAATAATGCCTTCACATTCAATAATGTGTCTTACCGACCTGTTATATTTTTTGATCAGGTAAAAACAATTTTAACCCATTTTTGATGGATTTTTAAAAATACTTTTTATTTTAGATAAAGACAACCACGACTAGAAATTTCATTTTTAACAACACTGGATCTAACATTTTGCATTCTACTTACGATGTAAATCATACCGGTGGAAACACATTTCAGTTGTACAGATACAATACTTTTCTAAACAACACCGCTCTTAGCGAGAATTACAGATCTACCGTACTTGTTGGAAGTACCGGGCAAACGTACTTTGAAAATGTTTTCGATAATTCCGCGAATGATTTCGAATTGCAGGCAATGCTTCGTACCAACGAGTAAGTTGATCTGTACTTTTTTAAATATAAAATTACTAATGATATTAAAAATTTTATTTATAGGAATGGAATTGTGAACGCAACGAATAACTGGTGGGGTTACAACCACAGAATGTTTGTCTCGGCAAGAATTCACGACCATTTTGATGATGAGAACCACATTAAAGTGGCCTATCTGCCATTTTTAGAATCTGACCAATCCCTAGTTGATGGTATTATTTTAATAATGAGTATATTAACATATGAAATTAATTTAAAAATATTTTAACATTTCTAGCTGATTGCTTGCCTGGCTGGGAGCGAATTGGAGATGCTTGCCATCACTATTTTGGTGGTAAAATGAAACAAGGAGACGCGGAATATTTTTGCAATGTAATTTTTATATTTTGTATCATGTGAATTTTTTTAAAAACTTAAGATATCTTTTATTTCAGAGCTTAAACGCCACTATATCATACGTGAGATCTTCCGAAGTTACCAGCTTTGTTTATTTGCTTCGCCGTTATCAAGATATATATGATGCTTCGTTGCCAGTTCGTGTTCAAGTTTTGGAATTTATACCCAGAGGTGGATGTTCAGCGCTTTTGCATAATGATATGAGACGTGTTTCGTGCGATGAAGAATACGGTTTTTTCTGTGCATGGGGTAAACGTTTTAAAATCAAAACATTTTATACAAAATATATTTAATATATGAATTTATATTAGGTGTTGATTGGGAATCACTAGAAGCCGAACGTCACTGGAACTTGGGCATTATGGTTGGAGGGATCGTGGGTGGTTTCGTTATATTACTTATAATTATATTCCTATGCATCTGCCGATGTGTCTACGTGAGAAAAGTAAGGTTTTGTGTTTGAAATGTTTAATTTTCGAGTTTTAATGAATTAACTTTTAGGCCAAAGAGAAGAGAAGACGACAAGCTACTGTTGAAAAAGCAGTGTCCAAAGAAGAGCTGGATTACTTAACGTTTGCTCGCCCGAAGGGACAAGTGAGTTGCGAAATACCAATGGTGTTGATGAACAATGTGTATGTTGAATGTGGAGATTATGAAACTTTAACGCAGCCTGAGGATGATGATGGTAAGTCTTTAGATGATGAATCCAAGAAGTCTTTATCCCAAGAAACACTGCCATTGATGGGTAATTGCGAGTTATAATATCTAGTTGCAAATTTTTACTAATTTTTTTTACTATTTTAGGTCAAAAGAAGAAACTCTACTTAGAAACTTCGTTGGATAACACTGAAACTACCGATGATGATACTCCCAAAAAGAAATTTTTAGAAACGTCTCTTGACAATTTAGATAAAAACACAAGTGAAGCATAATGTGACTTTTTTTGATTCAACATATTTGTTACTTCACATGACTAGTCATTTCATTATCACTTGTCTATATGCAATCACCTAATTGTTTTTTGTAATAAAATTTGTTGTAGTTGCTAATAAATTTATAGTTCCCAGTTATGCCCACAGATGGTAGTCGGAAGGTTTTCCTTTCATTGAATAATTGTCCATCTTGTATTGTAATTCGTGCCAATGATGGACTCCTACAACGATCCAGAGTTGTATTATAATTTTCGACCTTTACCATCCGAAGAGTTGATTAATGAAACCATCAAAATGCTAGAGGAAAAGGTTAATATTTAGATTTAACTAGAATAAGTTTGTATTTAATATTAGCATTTATATTATGTTTACAGACGCCTGCCCCATATAATATTGCTGTTGACGTAGGATGTGGGACAGGTCAGGTGACAACTCTTTTATCACCCTATTTCAACCAAGTAATTGGATTTGACACAAATGAAGGCCAAATTGAAAAAGCTAGACAACAAAATAAATATTCAAACATCACTTTCACGTAAATCACTCATTTCAAAATATCTTTGCAACCATTTGTATACATTTCGTATATTGTTTACAGGCTGGGGTCAGCTGACAAGATCGAATTGGAATCCAGAAGTGTTGATTTAGTTATGGCATGCGAAGCAATTCATTGGTTTGATATTCCTGCATTTTACTCCGAAGTTAATCGAATTCTTAAACCAAATGGTTTGCTGGCCATAACGGGTTACATGTATCCAGAGCCAATTTTGGCACCATACACGGATAAATTTTTACGTTTAATCAAAACTGTGAGTATTGTATAAAGTGTAAATTAAATATATAAATATTTAAATAAACTTTTTTCTCATTATAGTGGTTTTCGAGTCACAGAAATTTATGGCCTGCTCAACACGATTTGCTGATCAACCAATATAAAAATTTACCTTTATTGTATCCAAGAACGAGAAGAATTGAATCAATACCAAGTGACAGAACTGCAACAATTGCCCACGTTATAGGTCATGTAAAATCGAGATCAGGGATTCAATCATTGAAGTTAAAAGATCCAAAGGCAGCTGATGAAATAATAAATCAGCTGGAAACAAGGTAAACTTGGAATTTCTATTTACATTTAATGTCTTCGTTGACTCATCGCTTATTTTTATTTAGTTTATTGAAGGTGCTTGGAGATGACAAGCAATACTCTGCAAAGGATGTCGAGGTTACATTACGATTCAATTACTTCCTAATCATGAGTCAAAAACCAGGAAAGCAAGAGTAATATTTTTTTCTTTACATAGAAAATTTTTTTTTTATTATTATGTATTCTATTTTTTTGTAAATTAAAATATTTTAACTGAGAAGTGAGTAAATAAATAAATAAATTTTAAAGTTATAAAAACATTTCCAGCACTAGAGGGCACAAGTAGACCTCCATATAACTTCGATCTGCAATTGATTACAAGAGATAAACATTCCTTTGAAGGCTAAGGTTAAGTGTAAACGCTTTCCCCATTTGTTAAACCCAACAGCTAGAATTCAGTTAAGTTGAGTGTTGAATCAATCTGGAAAACAATGTCAACGACTACAGGCGCTGAAAATTTATTTACAAGCGATGAAGGATCCCACCTTTATTCCTTATATCGTCCCAAACCACCTAAAGCGCTGATTACATTGATTGCATCATACATTCAAGAACAAGTAAGATATTTATTACTTTTTAAAATTGATTATATTACTTATTACAATGAAAAATGACAGCAAGAGTACAATTTATGAAAACAATGACAGAACCCTAAACATATTGTTGATTGTTGATTTTTTATCTGCGTCGACCTCCGCTGCGTTTTCCTTTGGTCTTTGAAGGTCCTTAAAAACCAAATTAAATGAATTAACGTTTATGTCTCTTAATCAACTTTTTCTTCGATTTTGTTATCGTAACTTGCGGTAAATTACCTTTAACAAAACACCAATCAACGTTGACTGTTTGTCCCAAAATTTCTGTTCCATTTAACGACTCGAGCGCTGTTTGAGCTTCTTTGAACGTTTCGTACTCGACCAAAGCGTAGCCTTTTAAGAAACCGGTGCGTCGATCCAAATTCAAGTGTAGATTTTTAATTTCCCCGTATTCTGCGAATTTTTCATGAATGTCGTCTTCTTGACATTCCTCGTGCACTCCCGTAACGAATAAAATCCATCCCTCGACCGACCGTTGCGGTCCCTGTGTCTCGGCTTCGTCGATTTCCATTCCTTCGAAGCCGCGGATTTCCTCGCGAACGGGGGCATCTGCATCCAAACCTCTTCCTTTACGTTTCTTCGCTTTTTCTTTGAGTTTTTGGATTCCATGATCG
>JAQFZP010000611.1:0-30829 GCA_034695745.1 Geophilus truncorum
TGCATTCGTAGACACGTTTTATTGTATCAAAAATATATGTTTAGATCGAGCGGGGATAAAAAGCGTAAGTTATCACTGGAAACAGACGATACCGGTGCTAAACGCAAAAAAATGTCGCTGACCATCGGAATCCCGATCAAATCGCCGAACGACAACCGCGAATACCGGTGATAAAAATCTCAAAACATTTTTAAAAAATTCAATTTACTCACGTAATAAATTATTTTACAGTACAATTCAGCTGGAAAACGGGTTAAAAGCGCTTCTGATCTCCGATTTGACGGCTGAAGACGAAAATATCGAAGATAACGAGAGCGAAGTCGATGAATCGGACGAAGAAAGTGAAGAAAATGATGAAATGAGTCAAGACGAAGATGAAAGCGAAGATGTCGATTGTTCGTCGAGTGGATCTGGCAAAGCAAAACTCGTAAATAATTTTGAGGCGACAATTTTACGTGTTTTCTTAGTGTTTTTCCATCTTATAAGATTTTTCTAACATTTTGTATGATTTTTTCGTTTTTTTTTCAAGGCAGCGGCCGGTTTATGCATCGGTGTTGGCAGTCTCAGTGATCCTGACGATGTCCCTGGCTTGGCACATTTTTTGGAACACAGTAAAAAGACTTTGAGTGAAAATAAAGTTTTTTAAAAAAAATTTCATTTTTTTAGTGGTTTTTATGGGTAACGAAAAATTCCCCAGTGAAAACTCGTTCGATTCCTTCATCCAGAGATGTGGTGGGAGCGATAACGCTCAAACAGACTGCGAAAGGGTATTTTTTTAATTGAAATTTGTATACAAAAACATTTAAAAAACTTAAATTTTATTGTTTTACAGACTGTTTTTTATTTTGATGTTCACACGAAGCACTTTAGACAAGCATTAGATCATTTTGCTCAGTTTTTTATATCGCCATTGCTTAAAGTCGACGCTATGGATCGAGAAATTCACGCTGTTGATAACGGTATTATAAAGTTTAAACTATTTTTAAACAAGTAAAATCAATTTTTGTTTTTTTTTATGTTCAGAATTTCAAATGCATCTAAACTCAGACGATTTGCGCAAGTTCCAAATCCTTAGCAGTTTAGCCAGAAGTGGGCATCCAATGGGAAAATTCATGTGGGGTTAGAAAATGCGATATATTTCTATATATCGATTATTTTTATCGATTAATTTTTGTGTTTTTAGGTAGTTTAAAGAGTTTGAAGCTGGATACAGCGGAGAAAAACATCAATCTTCACGCGAGATTGAAGGAATTTTGTAAGAAGTATTATTCAGCGCAATTTATGACATTAGTTGTTCTTTCTAGTGGTAAAACAAAACGAAATTGGAATTTAAAAACATCGATTTAATTATTTAATTTTTTTTTTTTTAACTTCCTAAAATTTAGAAACACTAGAAACGTTGGAATTGTGGGTAAAGGAATTTTTTTCTGCGATGCCGAATAAGTATGGTAATGAAATTAATTTGAAAGATGAAATTAAAAAGTGAAAATATTTATTTCAGTGGTTTGCCACCATTAAATTTCGCCCATTTTGGAAATCCATTTGATGTGCCGAGGTTTTCCAAGATGTATAAAGGTGAATTTTGAAATTTAGTATGAAATATAAATGAAATTTTTTTATTTTTTTTATTTTGTTTTTAGTGATTCCCGTTAAGAAAATTCATCAAGTTGAGCTTTCGTGGTCACTTCCGAGTCTACAGAAATACTACAAAGTGAAACCGCTTCGTTATTTGTCGTGGTTGTTGGGCCATGAAGGAAAAGAAAGCATTTTATCGTATTTGAAAAGCAAGTGTGTGGAAATCAATATTTTTTTTCACAATTACCTTGCCCCTGGTGTTGATTTGATTACTAAAAAATAACGATTCGTTTCAGAAAAGAAATTTTTTTAAAAATTAACTTTATAAAAGTGTAAAAATTACACATTTTGTGTTAAAAAAATCATAAAATTTGTTTTTTATTTAAATCGACTTCAAAAACCACTTTTCCCACCACAAAACTCATTAATCCACCATCTTCTAACATTCCAGAATCTGGGCACTGAGTTTGACCAGCGGCAACGAAGAATCGGGAACCGAACACAACTCAACATTCGCTTCGTTCTCCGTCGCCATCGATCTCACGGAAGACGGACTCGACAATCTCTTTTCGGTCATAACCGCCGTTTTCCAGTACTTGGAAATGCTCCGCAGGATCGGACCAAGCGCAAGAATATACGAAGAGATCCAAACGATCGAGAAAAACGATTTCCGGTGGCAGGAAGAAACAAACGCGTCCGATTACGTGGAAACCTTGTGCGATAACATGCAAATGTACCCGCCTGAAGATTACATCTGCGGGAGTCAACTCATGTTCGAATTTGACCCGCAACTTATAGGTCAAGTTCAGGATCTGCTCGTTCCCGAACGATGTAACATTATGGTGATGTCGCAGCGATTCGAGAGCGAAAAAGGAGAGAGAAAAGTGGAGAAATGGTTCAATACGACGTATTTTGAATCTGGTGAGTTTTTTGTGTTTTTAATAATTTGTTACGTCATAATTGATCGTTTTTTATTACGCGATGTTGTATTAATTATGACGTCACTGGTTATTGTAAATGGTGATCATTTTATTACTGAATAAGAGATAACAGATAGAGCTAAGCAAGTTTAAACCACGTTTAAATTCGACATTAAAAAAAGTTTTTAGAAAAGATTTCGGAAATTTTAAAATTTCTGTGATGGTTTTTAAATATTTTTGTTGTAAATCGCGTGGTAATTTGTCTGCTCTTTTTCTATCTGTCTTCTACTTCGCATATTTTGTTCTTATAACTTATTTATATCTCAGTTTTTTACGGTTTTGTACATTTGGTTATGGGTGCAGTTCGTTGTTTAATTTGGGTTTATATGTATTGTTTTATCGACGAGGATTTTTAACTCTTTTTGTGTTTTTTTTTTTTTTGTAAATTTGTGCAGAGATTAACCCGGAATGGCTTCAAAAGTGGAAAAGTAAGTGTAGAAAAATTGAATTTTGATTTTTAATTATTAATTTATCACTTTTATCAAGATTTAAAACCAAATTCGAGTTTCCATCTACCGGAAGTTAACAAATTCATCGCAACTATTTTCGACATCAAAAACCCAGACTGCCAACAAACTGATTACCCAGTTAAAATAATAGACAACACTCAAAGTCGATTATGGTATAAAAAAGATGAAAAATTCAACATCCCGAAAGGTAAAATTGGTTTTTTATTACAATTTTTTTGAATGAAATTTCAACTTTTTAATAAACTTTTTTATATTTTTTTACAGCATTTATCAACTTTCACTTACGAACACCGCTTATAAATGCTACGGCACTCGATGAAGCACTTTTAGACATTTTTCTCGATGTTTTAAATCACAATTTAGCAGTTCCAACATATCCAGCAGCAGCTGCAGAACTGTATCACAGTGTTTACAATGATGAAACCGGAATAATAATACAAGTTCATGGATTTAATGAGAAAATACACGTGAGAAAACATGATAAACATGAAAAATCTGTATTTATATGAACAATTCTTATTTTCAGATTCTTTTAGAAACGATTTTAGAACACATAGATAACTTTGAAGTGAGTCAGGATTTGTTCGAAGCTGTTAAAAGTAATTTGATGAAGAATTATTATAATACTTTTATAAAACCGGGGAAGTTGTGCAAGTAAGGATTATATTTGAAGTTTTTTTTGTTTTTTTTTAAATTGTTATTTATTTATTTTTTATTTTTATTTTTTTAGTGCAGTTCGGCTCTCGATTTTGCAGCAGTTTTATTGGACTGCTGTTGATAAGAGGATTGCAATGACCAGTGTGACCAGTGACATGCTGGTTTCATTCGTGAAAAGCATCAAAAGTCACTTATTCGTTGAGGGATTGGTGCAAGGAAACGTGACGAAGAAGGTAATTAGCATAAAGTTTTGTTATTTATTTATTTAATGAATTTCAACAATTTCAAGCATAATTTTAATAAATTAAGCTTAAATTTTAAGTCTAAATTTAATAAATTAGGTTTAATTTTATTTATTTATTTTTTTTTTTTTAATGCAAAATTCGACGAAATTTAACAATTATTTTGTTTACTTTTAGGAATCGTTGCAATACTTATCGTTAGTTCTATCAAAACTAAACTGCAAACCACTACCGCAACACATGCTACCAGAAACACGTGTCATGCAACTTGAAAAGGGAGAAAAAATCTGCTCGGTCCGACTCTTCAATCCGCACGACAACAACTCAGTTATCACCAATTATTACCAATACGGTCCGGGAGATCTTCGTAACTCCTGCTTAATAGAATTACTAATAGTAAAAAAAAAATTTTTAAATTTAAAAATGTAAAAAATTAATTTTTTATTTTCTTTTTTATTCTTAGTCTGTAATGGAAGCGCCATGTTTCGATTGTTTACGAACGAAGCAACAACTGGGGTACGACGTCGAGCCTGTTTATCGAACCACTTTCGGAGTTTTGGGTTTTTCCGTAACTGTTTGCACTCATGCGGAGAAATTCAGCTGCAAACACGTAGATGAGAGAATAGAAGCGTTTTTGCAGTCGTTTTCGACCAACTTGGAGTCGGAAATGACGGAAACTGAGTTCGAAAGTCACGTTTCGTCGTTGGTTCGACTGAAATGCTGCGCTGATTTGAAACTGAAGGATGAAGTTAATAGAAATTGGAGCGAAATCTTAACTGAGAATTATTTATTCAATCGTCTGAAATTAGAGGTAGTTTGTGATACTTACCGTAAAAATCGATTTTTATAGTTAAATTAATTTTTGACGTTTTAAAGTTGTTATTTTTCTACTTTTAATAGATAATTTATCGATTTTATCTTTTTTTTTTTTTTTTAATCAAATTTTTAATTTAAAAAAAAAATTAATTTCTTATTTTCTCACCAGATCGAGCACCTGCAGAAAATAAGATTAGACGAACTACGGTCGTGGTTTAAAGACCACATATCCACCGGAAGTCAATTTCGCAAACTCGGCGTCCAAATCGTGGGCAACGTGACCAAAAACGGAAAAGCAAACTCGGAAACCAACGACATGTTAATCGGAAAAAAAACTAAAATTCCCGAGGGAGAATCAAAAATTGACCACACGAATGACGTCACCGACGACTCGCATGAAGTCTACGAGTTACAACTTCTCAAAGATCCAGATTCGCCGCTGGATGGCGCTTTCATTCGCGATATTCGTCGGTATAAACAAGGTCTGGCACTGTTTCCGGTTGTTAGAATTACGAAATAACGACAAAGACAGTTTAGTCTAATAAATTGAAAGTTTTATTTAATTTTATGAAATGTTTCCTCGACATAACGGGGTTGATTATGCAGCGGCCATTGCCTGGGGTTCTTCAGTGTCTAGATGCGGCGATTGGTAGGATTCGATCGGCGGGCACGAACACATGAGATTGCGGTCGCCGTACGCTTCGTCGATGCGACCGACTGTCGGCCACATTTTGGTCTCGGGGGTCACGAACGACTAAAAAAAAAATTTTGGTTTTGAGTTTTTTATTTTCTAAATTTGAATTTTATTCAAACTTACAATTGGATATACCGCTGCTTCTCTCGTGTACGGTCTGGTCCATTTCATACTCGTTACATCGTGCAATGTATGTGGGGACATCTGGTGGTAAAATTCACACTTACCAAAGAAATTAAAAATCAGTAAGAAAACAAACCTTAAGTGGATTTTCTTCCGGATGAGACCGGCCGCCTTCAATATCCTTAACTTCTTGTCTGATAGCTATAAACAGTAACATTAATCATTAAAAAAAATACAGGTTAAACTTCATTATAACGAATTAATTCGTTACATTGAACATTCGGGGTTTGATCTGTAGTTAACAAATAAACCACTCACCTATCATAGCATCGCAAAATCGATCAATTTCAGCCTTATCTTCCGATTCGGTGGGCTCAATCATCAAAGTACCGGGTACCGGCCACGATACGGTCGGTGCGTGATACCCTAAATAATTTAAAAAAAATTTAGACCAAAACTTTCAAACTTCTAACTTCCCATTTACCGTAATCTTGAAGTCTCTTTGCGTAATCCACGCAATCCACATTGGCCGTCTTCTTGAAGTCCCTCACGTCCAGAATAAACTCGTGCGCCACCATCCCGTTCTTTCCTCTGTACAAAATTTTATAATGCGGCTCCAAACGGCGCACCATGTAGTTAGCATTCAAAATAGCCGTTTTCGTCGCTCTCTTAAGCCCAGCATCGCCCATCATTTTTATGTAGGCCCAAGAAATTGGTAAAATCGAACAGGACCCCCAAGGTGCCGAACTGACCGCTCCGAATGACCGCGCCTGTTTGCCCAGGGAGGCCAAGGGGTTAATCACAGGGTGAGACGGGAGAAAAGGCGCGAGATGAGATTTTCTGGGGGAAAAAAATGAAAATTTTAAGTGTGAATCTACACATTACAAACAGTAATTAATCGTTGCCAAATGGTTTTTTGACACGTTAAATTTTGTATAAAAATAAATGGATTCTGGGAATTTCGAGTTTGTGATGCAGTAAAGCCTGCTCGAGAGAATTTTAGAACTAAATCCAAGATCAGTTGCTGAAAAGCATCGCAGGTAATTCCCGCTTCAGGGGCAGCCTGGGGTCGGAATAAACTTTGGTACCGGTACCCATTTAGATGACGTCATCACCGAAACCCCACAATCGGCGCAGCTCTCATAATTCATCTTTTTTTGACATCCACTTTTTGCGATCCTATCAGTTTTTACAAATTTAATTTTAACGTGCCTGAAAATCACTTGGTGACGATTAATTATTGTTTGTAATATTGAAAAAAAAAAAAAAAAAAAAAAACTTACACTCCAATGGGACCCATTCCCGGACCCCCACCACCATGAGGTATGCAAAACGTTTTGTGAAGATTGAGATGCGAAACGTCACCACCAATGTCCCCTGGTCGGCAAAGTCCAACTTGTGCGTTCATGTTGGCTCCGTCTAAGTATACTTGACCACCGTAGTAGTGAACGATGTCGCAAATCTCTCTGATTTAAAATTTCACAAAATAACTTTTAAAAAATTAAAAATTTTTATTAAAAATTCAAACTCCCAAACCTGACTGTATCTTCAAAAACGCCATTCGTGGACGGATACGTAATCATTATGCACGCTAACTGTTTACTAAACTTCTCAATCTTCTGTTTCAAGTGTTTAACGTCTATACTCCCATCGTTATCCGTATTAACAACTTCGATCTTCAACCCCGCCATTTGCGCACTTGCGGGATTCGTGCCATGTGCAGAAGTAGGAATGAGGCAGATCTGAAACATTGAGTTGTATGATTAAAAAAAAATCAACTAAAATCAATTTCTCTCATTTCTTACCCTTCTGTGCGACTGGAATTTTGAATCCAAGTACGAAGTAATTGCTCTTAGACCCGCGTACTCTCCTTGAGCACCACTATTCGGTTGGAACGAGAACTTATCGTAACCGGTGATCTCGCACATATCTATCTCTAACTCTTTCAACAACTGTTGGTAACCCATTGCTTGTTCTAATGGCACGAACGGATGTAGATTGCTGAATTGGTTGAATGAAATTGGCTAAGACATAACAAATCATTATTAATTTTTAAAGTCATTAGTAAAAATACTCGACTCACCAACATCTCTGTACTGCTGTTGAGTTTCATCGTACATGATCCCTAAAAGTGTAAAAATCAGATTTTTTTTTGGATTTTTTTTTTAATGATTTAAGTGATTTACCAATGGGATCATCGAATGAACCAATGAAATGTCTTTGTTTTCGAGGCTTTTCATGTATCTGACTAATTTTGTCTCCGAGTGGTAGCTATAAAAGGTGATTTATAGTGTGTAAGTACAACGAATTTTCGTTATGGCGAACCAATTTTTCGATCCCTTGAAGTTCGTTATAACGAGGTTCGACTTGTATTTTTCGGGGTTTTTTTTTTACCTGTTGAATACAGGGTGTTGAAGGTATTTGGTGCACCTTTGTAGAGGTGATAGTAAGATGTTTTGGCAATCTGATTCGTTCTGTTCGGCAATTTCAGTCTGAAATGTAAAAAAAGAGAATTATTTTAGTTTGGTTTTAGAGATTTGGAAATTTGAGTGATGGGATTTTGTAAGTTAAAAGTGTATCTTTTGTTTTCTTCTTACCAAACTCTTCTTGCATCTAAAAATCCATAGTAAATCCTCCAAGTCGTTTTCATCTGTTGTTTCGTCCAACGCAACACCAATCTTTAAAATAAATAAATGAATGCAGTAAGTAAATATTAAATGTTGAAAGGAAAGGTGTCGGACAAACTCAAATACAGTCGACGAGATTCCTGGGATTTGTTAAGATTTTGGTAAAGAATTGCAAAAATTTACCCAGAATTTTGTAAAGCTTTGCAAAAATTGAAAAAGATTTACGAAAATTTTTGACAAGATTTGGAGAGATAAGTTAGTTAGACATTTTTTAAGATTTAAGAGATTTTTAAGAATCTTAAAAAATCTTTGCAAATTTTTACAAAAATCTTTCTAAATCTTTACCAATTCTTGCAAAGCTTTTGCAATTTATTAGTAGTCATGAAAATTTTGGCAAAGATTTGCAGAGATTTATACAGATTTTTGAAAAGATTTGCATAGATTTTTGAGATTTATAAAGAATTTTAAAGTAATTTGTTTGGGATTCTAACCAGATTTACAGAGATTTTCAAGAATGTCCGACCCCACCCCTCTCCATCTTCCACCTCCCACAATCCCTTTCTTTCCCTTACATGTCCATCATCATAATATCTCAAATTAATCTCCTTCGTTTTCGCTCTCAACTTGACTTCACTCGGATCAGTCACAGGATTAATCTTCAACGTATCAAAAAACAACTGATGCTCCAAGGTATGTCCAGACTGAACAACTCCTTCAGCCAACAACAACGTCGCCTTGTGAATCCTCTGAGCAATATGCTTTAACCCTTTCGGCCCGTGATACACCGAGTACATGGCTGCCATATTAGCCAGCAGCGCTTGCGCAGTGCAGATGTTACTCGTCGCTTTGTCTCGTCGAATGTGTTGTTCCCGAGTTTGAAGGGCCAATCGAAGACCTTCTTTGCCGTTCACGTCTTTGGCGACTCCGACCACTCGTCCGGGCATCAGCCGGACTAGCGACTTTTTCACCGCGAAAAACGCCGCGTGCGGGCCGCCATAGCCGAGAGGTACGCCGAAGCGTTGACTGGTACCGACCGCTATGTCGACGCCGTACTCTCCGGGAGGTTTGACGAGGGTTAAGGCCAAGAGGTCAGTTGCGCACACGGTTAAGGCCTAAAGTGAAATTGAGGTACGATAAGATAAAAATTGATTTTTTTGGGTTTGGGTTTGTTGTTGATTAATTACGCCATTTTTATGTGCGTTTTGAACCAGGTGTGTTGGGTCGATTAAACCTCCTTCTGTGTTTGGGTACTGGAATAAGACACCTGCTACGTCCTTGTCGGTGAAATCCATTGATTTTACTGGAGTTGTGATGGTTTCGATTCCAAGTGCCCTTGAAAAAAAATTAAAAAATATATTTAAACTCGTTATAATGAAAAATCTCTTGAACCTCATTATAACGGAAGTTCAGAAGACAAAAAAATTGGTTCGGTAATCTGTTGTATCAGATCACCGTTAAAAAAAATTGTTCTTTATATTGAGGTTTTTTCGTTGTCATAAGTTTCTCGATTTTACTTGGACTTAGATGCCATCAATGGCAAAAAAAAAAAGACAAAAATGCAGCTGGGCACTGGGCAGGGTCGTATTATCCATTAGGCTAAGTAAGCTAAAGCTTAGGGCTCCATTCGGACTAGGGGCCCATCAATTGTTTTTGGCACTGTAATGTCGTCTTATATTGAAGTGCTGGAGGGGCCCCAAAATATGCCCCCACATTTATTTCATACCTTGCCCTTGTTTCAACTACAGCCTGTGTCTGTGGATGAAGTTTATCCGACAGATAAAACTTCTTCCTCTTCGTTTGTCTATTACGGTAATTTAAAAAAACATGAAAATAATTCAAATTCAAACTTGCAACCCTTTATTCACTCACCTGCAGCATAAAGCCATTGCCTCAGCTGCAGCCGTTCCTTCATCCAGTAACGATGCATTGGCAACATCGAGAGCCGTAAGGTCGCACACCATTGTTTGATAATTCAGAAGACATTCTAGACGTCCTTGGGATATTTCCGGTTGGTAAGGCGTGTATTGGGTAAACCTAGGGAATATTGTTGCATTTTATTAGTTTAGTTTTATTTTTAGTTTTATCATCATTATCTTGATTGATACTATGTAATCGAAGCTTAGATTTATCTCAAGATTAAAACAATTTTGATAGTTGAAATATTTAAATGATGTTTGTATGAGATAACGATAATGGTACTGACCATCCTGCGTTTTGGTATATGTTTCTTAAGATGGTGGTTGGTGTGTAGCAGTTTGAGTAGCCGAGGCCTATGAATGTCCGCCATACTAGGTTCTTCTGGGCAATCTCAGTGGCTCTTTTGATCAAATTTGCTTCGTCTGAAGGAGAAAAAGTCTTAATTCATAGCCATTTTTAACGAAACTTTTGGTTAGGCAACATTAATCTAACGTTCAAATAACATTATGCAGTTATTTTTAATAAATTTAATGTCAAACAAGGTTAACTCAACGTTTCAGTAATGTTTTAGCCATTTTTACTTATTGCAACATTAAACTAACATTCAAACAACATTAATGTAGCTATTTTAACAAATCTAATATTCAAACAACATTATCCCAACATTTAAACAATGTTTTACATCTCATAACCTAAACCTAGGTACTGACCTAATGGTTCCTCCAAATTCAGGGGTCTATTTAGCCTTATATTATGAGGCAATGTATTGTCCACCAGCTCATTGAATGTCTGCCAAATAAAACACAATAAAAGAAACTTTAAAAACTAATTCTAATTGCCTAACTATGTCATCATCAAATGATGGCACTGCCTGTTGCCAAGGCACTAAAACAAGACTTACCACTTAAATAAACCAAACATCAATCACTTAAACACATAACAACTCATATAATAAATAACACATAACAACTCATAATAAATAACTCATAACAACATCAAAAAAAAAATGAGGATTAACCTGACCTTTAAACCCAAAAAATGGAGCATTTCTTGCGTTTCCTGCTCTGTAGGACCAATATGTCTCTTTGAAAAGTCATCTCGGGTTCCCAAAACCTTGTCCAACTTTCTCACAGGTGCCTGGAAGAAGGAAATTGTCCGAGCGGTCAGTTTCGTGACCCCTTTGGCCCTCGCTTGGCAAATTCGAGCTGCAACGGGTGTCAGCGTCAGAGGACGCATTATTTAGCTGGACGTGACTCCTGACAGTGAAAACGGACAAATGGCTTTGACACTTTGTCCATTTTCCCTTTTATTTAAGGCAAAATCTGACCTCTAAAACCTAGCTCAAGGCAACCAATGGGATTTTAATGTATTTAAACTATTTTGTCCACGTGATGATCACCAGGTTTCATTTATTTTTTTTTTTATTTTTTTTTTTATTTTTTTTATTTTATTAATTCAGGCTCCAGCAGGTTTGGAGCGATGGCTTTTATCTATTAGATACCCTTATTGTCTGTTTAATGCGTTGGAATAAAGAACGTGTGATAAAATAAGGGAAAAGTTTAAAAATTGATTAAAAGATCAAAGAAACTTTTAAAAGTATGTGAAACGTAATGTTAGAAGTTGTTTTTTATTTTTTTATTCTTGGAATGAAATGAAGCAATAAAAAAGTCAAAAGGTCAATAAAATAAGATTTTTTTTTTTTTAGTTTTATTATTTTAGTAATAGATGGCGGGGTTTATAAATAGACTTTAATATTTTTTTTAAATTAATTTTAATAATTTTGAATCAAAAATTTAAATTTTAAATCTAATAGAGATTAGTTATGTCAGTGTTTTTAATGTTTGGCAACAGATGGCGCGCTTCGATGGGAAGCGGAAGTAACAATCCGCCATGTTGATATCGCCATTAAATAAAAGCGGTAAGTGTGGGATTCTCTAGCACCGTCGCATTTGTACCAAATTTTTAATTTAAATTCAAGATTTAAGCTTGGACTAATACATAACACGATTAACCCACTTTTATGAACATTTACGCAAGGATCAGGCATTAAAAAGGTAAAAATTTCCAACATTTCCAACATTTCTTTGAATTTGCCGCCCTAAAACCAATACCAAACATCTTTCCCTTATTTCACAGCGAAATGGGGTCTCTCGGAGTCATGCCACAGTCGAGCAACACTCAACAAGAAGAAATGGCTGCTAAAATGCTCGATAGGTTCATCCAAAAGGACAGCACGTATCAGGATTTAGTCGACATTTTACATTTATCTGGAAACAGTAAGACAAAAGCAAACAAAGTCGCATTGTTTATTGAATTAAGTATATTTTACACAATTTTTTAGCAGAACCTCACGTCAGTGGACTCCAGGATTACGATTACCCAGACGTTTCATCTCCAAATTTTGGTTTAGGAGTGTTAAAACCATCAAATATTGCCACTAGAGTGCCCTTACCAGCAGAATTAGTCGAGCAATTCTCCCGTATCCTTTGAAAAAGAATAAAAAAAATGATAAAATTAAATTTTTATGTATAATTAACTTTAAAAAGACATGCAGTCGAACTGCATGATGGGATTATTCCCCGAAATCGGTCGTGCGTGGCTCACAATCGACAGTGACCTTTTCGTTTGGACATACAACAACTCGTAAATATTAATTTTAACTTTAAAAAATGTTGATTTTTAATTATTATTATTTTTTTTTTTTTTTAGTATCGATTTGTCGTATTTCAACGGTTTAAACGAAACGATTTTAAGTGTCGGACTCGCGAAACCAAAACCGGGGATTTTCCGCACTCATGTCCACTATCTATTGTGTCTCGCGACGCCAGTAGAGGTCATTTTACTCGGCGTCAGTTTCTCCTCGGAAGATTTCTTCAACAGCGAGATGCATCTGTTACCGGAACCGTTGTTTACCTTACCGTCTGATAACACGTATTTTATGTGTATCACTAGTACTCCGACCGGTCGAATTTTTTTAGGAAGCAAAGATGGATCGTTGTACGAGTTTTTTTATCAAGTAAAGTGAGAAATTTGAGTTTTTGTTGCTTTTTTTGTTGATTTTGATTTTGATTTTTAGGCTAACGATGGATGGTTTTCGAGGAAATGTCGGAAAATAAATCACTCGAGCAATTCCCTCGCGTTTTTAATTCCAAGTTTTCTCACCTTGGCGTTTTCGGAAGGTTGGGAATTTTTTTTTTAGGATTTTAAAGGTCGAGTGAACTGAACGGGTTTAGTGGAGATTCACATTCATTACTAATAATAATAATAAAGTTCAGTTCACTTGATTTTTAATCATTATTTATAGAGAAATTTTTTTTTAATTTAATTTATTTTTTAAAAGATGCAATCGTGCAAATCGCCATCGACTCGACTCGCCACATCCTCTTCACTCGGTCTGAAAAAGGCACCATCCAAGTGTACGACATGGGCAAAAATGGGGACGAGACGTACAAAGTCATCACGATGTCGCATCAAACAATCACCAACTACGCTACCAAACTGGCCAGTACCATTGACCCCTCCAACTTCAAGACCCTCGTCCACATCGCCGCTGTCGAAGACATCGAGTCTTCGCGGATCAACTTGGTCGCAGTGACTCACACCGGAGTTCGACTTTATTTCACTACTTCGATGTCTCACACGGTGACGCCACTCAGACCGAACTGTCTACATTTAGTGCATATAAGATTACCCCCGGGGTTCGCCGCCAACGCCGTTCCGCAGCGCCCGAATCGAGTACAGAGGGCGCATTATAGAAAAGGCACTTTGTTGTTGGTGTCGGCGGGGTCTAATGACGATGCATTGTGGGTGTTGTCGTGCGATAATTTTCCGTTTCAAGCACATTTGATGGAGACGCAGTGTATTGTGCCACTTGATTCGAAGGTTTGGGCCTTGGTAAGGATATTTAAGTTATTTTAGTGGTTGATTTTTGATTAAATTTAGTGGAAATATCGATATTTTTATAGTTCTCAATTTTAATCAATACTTTTTTACGATTTAGCATTTTTAATCGGTATTTTCATTGATGTATCGATTTTTAAAGCTTGTTTTAACAAATTTTGATTAGAATCAGTAAAAATATCGACATTTTTGTCTAGTTCTAAATTTTAATCTAAATTTCCTTCACAACTTTTCTCACAACTAAATTTTTTTATTTAAATTTAATTTCAGGCCGAAGCTCCAAACGGCGAATTCCGATTTCTTCCACAACGCCATCCAGCCAACCCGGTGGAACCGCCACTAGTGGTCACTCAACACGCCCGTCTCGCACGCGAATTCCACCTGCTCACCCCACAGGGCATCTACATAATCACCCAATCACGACCGATCGATCGACTTCGACAACTTCTCGTGGATAATCAAGGCCCGGAGTGCGAAGCGGTCAGAAGTTTCTTCATTCTCCACCAGGAGGACCAAGCGTGCGCCAGTTGTCTGATCCTCGCGTGCAGCCCGGTCACCCAAGACGTCCAAGTGGCCGAATGGGCCACCAGGGCGTTTTTCCTCTTCGGCGGCGACCCCCAGATGGCGCACGACGGATCAACGTCTCACTATCCCTTCGGAAGTCCGATTATCGGCTCGCCGACTGGGGTCGTGGGACCCGGTGGAGTTGGTGGGGGTCAGCAGACATCGACACCCATCGTACAGTACCCGGGAACGCCGAGGGGCGGCGCTACGGCGGCGATGCACCAACAGTCGTTTGCCCAAGCGCAGCATAGTTCGATTGGCGATCCACAAATGGCATTTTCGGGGAAACATAACGGATTATATTTGTACGCGAGTCGAATTTTGAGAGGAATTTGGGATTCTTATTTCGTGAGCGAGATGTGTGTGAAGACGCAGCAAGGAAAAGTGAAATATGTGAGGTTTAAGTTTGGATAATTTAAAAGTTTTATGTTTTTGATTGATTTTTTTTGTGTTTTAGTTGGAAAATACGTTAACGTCTGGGGATTTCGAGGTTTTTCTGACGCAGATCGCAGATTTGAGGAATTTCATGGAGAAGAATGCGCAGTTTAAACTCGCTTCGTTGCCCGAAAGACAGAGTTTGGCTCGAATGAGGAATTTCAACTTACAAACTGGAGATGCCGCGCATTTTCATCATGGTTTGCTTAAATCGCAAGGTGATTTGAATTGTGGAGAATTTGTACTTTTAGTCGATCCCCAATCGATTTGTGTGAAGTTGAGTTTGAAGTGGTCGAATGAGAGTAATCGAGTTTTAATTCGATTTTGTTTTATTTTATAAATATCACGTAAAAAGTCGATAATTTGGATGAAAATCGATTAAATCAATATAAAATGAATAAATATCGATTTTAATCCAAACTATTCACATTTTAAATTTATTTTTATGTGAAATCATAAATTTTTAATTGACAAAAATAACTCGATTTTCACATCACATAAAAACCAACAACAAATTCAACAAAATCGACTTAAAACTCAACAACTCATTCAACCACCTCAACCTCAACTTCAAATTCCCATTTTCAATTTTCAGCCACATTTTCATTACACCCCTTCGACTCCACGGTCGAAATTCAACTCCAAGAACGCTCTTCCCTCATCCAACTCCAACACCTTCTCGCTTGCGCATCGGAAGTGCTCGGTTTGTGCAAAATCCTCGTGGAACACCAATTCTCGGTCATCGCCAACACACTCGACCGCGACACCCAGACCCAACTCCGCTCGATGACGTTCCGCGATCTCATCATCAACGGCAAAGCGGTGGCGAGCGCTCTGGTGACGGCTCTCGTCAACAGATATCTCGGCGACTGCGCAGCCACCGACACCATCAGCGCCCGGCTTCAAGAAGTTTGTCCGTCGCTTTACAAACCGGAAGATGCGGTCACTGCGAAGGCGATCGAGATTCTTTTCCAGGCGAGACAGACACATAATGTGGTGGAAAAGGAACAGATGATAGCGCAGAGTGTGGAGTTGGCGAAATCGACGCCGTTGAACGAGAATTTAGCCATGTTGTGTAAACATTTTCAAGAGGTGCAGAGGTACGACGCAGTGGTCGAGTTGTGTTTGTTGGCGGCTGCGTATGGGGATGAGAAGGATGTGGCGACCAAGTTTTATAGGAGTGGACAACCGGTTGACGATCAGGATGGAGGGATGCATTATATGAAAAGGTCCGGAAGTAGTTTTAAAGGCCTAAAATGATCTAAAATTATGAACTTAAAACGTTTAAAAACGATCAAAATTGACATTTTACACAACTTATAAATCTGTTTACTGTTTTTTAATTATTATATATTTTTTAAAATTTCAGACTCGAGACCTACAAAATCATTCTCGAAACCCTAAACGACTTGGTTGAGACGAGTTCATATCACCCAAAAGCGCCCTCTATCCCAAAACTTCCAGGTCCAGCGCCCGAACAACAAACGACCGAAACGATTAATCCTAACGAAGCCGTCGAACACGTAAATTTATAATTATTGTTATAAATGAAAAATATTTCTAAATCTTTTTTTTTTTTTTTCAATTTACGTTAGTTCGAAAAGATGTTTAACTTCATTTTGAAGAGCGACGACGAGTTGTGTCACGTCGCCCTCTATGATTGGCTGATGGAAAGAAAAATGACGGACAAATTACTGGAGATTCAAACGTCGTATTTAGAAAATTTCCTCAAGAGATCGATGTCCGTGCAGCCGGAAACACCGGCCATGTTGAACCTGCTGTGGAAATTCTACGAAAAAAATGGAAACTATTTAGCCGCTTCTAAAATTTTAACGAAATTAGCAGAACGCGAAGGGTAAATAGAGAAAAAGAGGATTTTAGTTCAAAAAAATTAAACATTCAAAATCAACTTTTTAGACCTGAGTTGAAGTTAACCGAACGCGTCGAATATTTATCCCGCGCCGCCATGTGCCTGAAAAGTTCACGAAGTCGCAGCAACGAGGGCCAAGTACTGCAGGAACTCGAGGAAAAAATAGAAATAGCGAGAATTCAGCTGCAAATTTCAGAAGCCTTGCAAAAACAGGAACATACACAACATCTACAGACTCAACTTGACTCGAGACTGATACCGATAACATCATTATACGAAAATTTCGCAGAACCACATCAACTCGCCGAATGCCAATTGGCCATTTTACAGTGCGCAAATTACCTAGATCCAGCATTGGTCGAGAGACTGTGGTTACATATAATTGATACAGGTGAAAAGAAATGTTTTTCAAGTGTTAAAATGAAGAAAATTTAATTTTTTTTTTTTTTTTAATTTTAGAATTTCAGTTTGTTGCCCAATCGCAGCTGAACACAATGATGGCGGTCGTCGGCAGTAAATTGAAAAAAATTGGACGAATTTACGTTTCGACAAATAATTTCTTCCCTTTAGGTGAGAAAAATAAGAATTTTATAATTTTAAAAAGTTCACACATTTTTAAAAATATTTTTTGTTTTTTAGTTTACATTATCCGAATTCTCGAACAGAAAAGTAGCGTTTTAGGTTTTGATTTTGAATGGGTTTTCTCACTAATGGAGTCAATCGGCATCGGTTTTCAACGATTATTCCACGAATACGATAAATTATACAAAGCAAAAGTAATTTTTTTTTTTTGAGAATTTTAAACTTATTTTACAATTTTTTTTAATTCTTGGAATATGTTCCAGGATCCAATATGGCCATCGCTGCGCAAACCACTGCATTTATTACAAGTTTTACATAAATTGATGGAAAGTTTTGTGAATCAGACATACGGAAGTAAACTAGAAAGGCGACAGATAGCATCGAATCTTCTCGACTGTATTTCCCGATATTTAGTCGATTTACAAGCACTGAGTCCGGCAATTAACGAAAGTGTGGATAAATTAATGAAAGATTTCAAAGTAGTGCAAGCGAAACTCGAAAGATTAGCGTGAAGTAGATAAAATAGAGATAAAATTGTATTTTCCTAAAATTAAATCAATCTCAATCTTTAATAATAAAAATTTAAAAAAAATCGAAATATCGATAAAATGCAACTTTTTAGGAAAATATCGCTCATGAAAAAAATCATTTATTAAAGTATAAATAAAAAAATTTACATTTTTACAACAAACGTCAATCAGATATAAACTGCAATAACTCCTTCGCTTTAGTCACGTTCCACCCACGACCCTTTAGTGGCCCTTCAACAGTTTTTATGTATCGCTCGAGAAACTTGTGACCCAAGTGATAGTAATCGAAATCTGTTGGCAACTCCATCAATTCTGGAGACCAATACTTCTTAAACCAATAACACATCTCGCCCGCATACATTAATCCTAAAACAGCCGTATCGTTATAAATACCTTTAAAAAAAAGAAAAATTATTTTAAATACTTTAAAGAACAAAAAATTGTTTTTGTTTTTTTGTTTTCCTGACCTTCACTCAGTAAAAAACACATATCCGGTTTAACTTTCTGCTCTTTCTTTGATACCACTAGTGGTTTTCGCACATTCGTCATCTCTTCGAGGTAATTTATCCCATTATAAAGACACTAATACATAAATTAATATTTATAAAAACAAAAAAATTCACACAAATCTCACTTTTAAGAAATATTTCTTATCATCTTCAGACATCTCTTTCTCTTCAACAGTCGCGCAGTACATATACAACAACGCTCCTCTTCGCCACATTAAACACTCAGTTATTTCAGTACCCAAAAGTGTTATCGGCTATAATAAAATATTTATAATAATTATTTTACACTATTTATAACAAATATAAACAAACATTGTCTGTGTATTCTCTGCAAATTCCATCGATGTTAGTTAACGAGTCGATGATATTCTGCATTTTGTCAATTGCATTGGGTAGTAAGAAGTCTTCTTCGACTAATTTGTTTTCCTCGAAGTAAGTTATGTTCATAACCGCTTGTGCGTAGAGTGCCATCATTTTGGCTGGTTCGTCCGAGTCTTCCCAATAGTACAATTTGTCGTAGTTTTCTTTGAATTTCTTGAGGAATTCGTCATCTGGTAATTCATTAAGAAATTAATTATTAAGGATGGGTTGTTTGGTGATGAATTAAGCATTTACCATGACTTTGTAGTAGGTATTTATCACATCTTTTATCATATTCGTGCAGTTTGTTGCATAAAATGACTTTCATCGACTCCATCTTTGATCTAACGCCCGCACGATACCGGTTTTACTTTTTATTTTGAAATTTTTAATTTTGAAATTTATCAAAACACAATTTTTGTTCTTATCTTATTATTTATTCATAAAACATAATAAAAACATATTCGTTAAATTTTATTTTCTAGATGCACGTGCAGATGACGTCAGCGCAGCGCAGGGACCGGTCACAAAACGACACTTTATAGATGCGTCGAAAAGTGCAACTACTTGTTGGTAATGGTGGATGTTGTTTTTGTAACGAGAACTTACAAATTAACCACTTCCCCCATAAAAATGGACCGTAAAAGTGAAAATATTTCGAAATACATAAAGGAAAAGATCCTCAACTGAAGTTATCAAGGTAAGGGAACAAAAATTTGAAATATTTTCAGTTAAAATCGTTAAATGAATGTCTGCTACTTAAGATTAGCAGACCATAAAAATCACTTATCAGCGGATATCCGACAAATTTAACTACAGTATCAGCTCCCATTAGTGTATTGTACTTATTAACAACTTTTTATTCAATATTTTTACAGTTTCGACATCTGACATTACTTTTCTAGTCATTTGAAGTCACATGTCGTTATAACGAGGCAGGTCTGACTTTTTTAAAGGTAAACTTAAACCATATTTAAAATTTTTTTAAATAATCAAAACTGACTATAAAAGTCATTTATTTTGATTATCAAGTGTTATAAAATTGGCTGAAATGTGAATTCCATTCTAATAAAGGCCCAGTTTGTGGACCCCCACTGAACAACAGGAAGTGGACTATTTTCTAATTGAGTTTTCTCATTTTTTGCTTCCCCACAGACAAAAAAAATAGCTTGACTCATTTTCCTTTTTAATTTATTTATTACTTGAATTAAAATGGGTTCATTTGCCTTTCTGGGCATCTGGGAATGAAATAAATAATTTATAGATGCAAATTCTTGGAATACTTAAGAGTGAGATAAGTGATCTTTGGAGAAAATTAGGGCAAAACTTTTGTTTTCAAATCACACAAATAGTCACATGAGTGGAGATAAAAACTTGTGGCTTTTTGACATCTAGTTAGCCTTGGTATCTATCTAAGACTAGATATCCAAATTGGGCCAAGTATGGAACTATAATCTTAGTTGAATTTAAAAAAAAAAATGAAACAACTTTACTAGGTACTTTTTACATTTCTCTGAAATTAACTTCATTGTACCAAGAGATTTTTTTATTGATCTTTCGTTGTTATTTATTAACAGTTGCAAAGTCAGTATGAATTATTGATTTAGTAGGTTGTTTTCTCCGCAAATCAATTTTAGGGGTACTTTTATTTAGGGGGTGCGATTATTATTTTCGTAAATTTTTTGTCACATACAGTAATTAAAAAAAAAAAAAAAATGTATAGTTGAACCCCGATGTAACGTACTCAGATGTAGTTCAGTGATTTAGTTGAACGCGCCAAGTTTGATTCTGGCCGTGTTTTTTGTTGGTAAGGAGTCAAAGTTGCTTAAAAGTGTTCGAAGCTGCGAGTCCCAATAGCACAAGTAAACTGGAAACAGGTTTTTCGCTCTTAAGCCTTCTGAACCCTATAGGACGTATCACATTCATACCATGTAAATTTAGGTTAGCACTGGAAGATCCACGGAATTCTCCGATTCCAGTTCAGTTATGCTCATAGGAAATGACCGCTACCGTAAAAAAGCTTCACAAACTGTTAATAATTTCTTGCAGAAAGATGCTAGCCATGTCAACCATCTCCAACAAACTCCCTTCTGTGGTCTTCCAAGCCACCGACAAGGCTCCAATACCACCAATACGCATCAAGAGATCACCGGCTCCGGCTGCATCTACTGGCACTTCCTCTCCAGGAAAGACGTCTCCAGCCACTTCCGCTTCGTCTTCTCAAGCCGAGATGAAGGAAAAGGAGGCGTCATTAGTATCTCAAATGCGCTCCTTGTTCGAATCTTCTTCGAACGGCGTCTTCAAGATGAACTCTGGGACTCGAGTCGAAGACAACCCAAAGACCGAAAGTCCTCCAACGAAATCCGAAGAAGTCAAAGAAGACAATAAGGGAGTGTGTTGTGATATAGACGTAGCAGAGACATCTACGGTAAAAACTGTAAGGTACAAACTGAAGGAGTTGGTGGACGATCCGGGGCCTCCGCCCGATAAGCCGTTCAAACCGGAAGTGCTGCGGGAGTTGGTGTTTTCCCAGCCCCGGGTCGTTCCGAAGGCGAGGGTTCAGTCTCCCGTCATCAGACCCCGGAGACCGCCGCCCAAGCCGCCGAGTCAGAGCCGCGGAAAGCCGCTGCCGCCGTTGCCGCCCGTCGATGATAATTTCTACGACGATAATATGAATCCGCCGGAGTTGATGGAGAATGCGCATTCGTCGCCGGCTGCGTTGGGGATTCGGCACGATTCGATTGATGATGGTAAGTTTGGTAGTTTTGGGTATATAATTATTTGACCGGTTCGTTTTTTTATTGTTTGTTTTAGGCGAGCTGTATCAGGATGCAGACGTTTATGTGAGTTTGGGAATAGGTAGTGGGGAATGTTGGTGGCAAGGGTTCTGCCCCCTGGTGTTGATATTTGGCATTAGAGATAATTTGGCAGTTATTTGTGGATTTTTTAAAAATTTTTCTTAATTTTGTAAATAGATTATTGATAAATCAGTAATAAGGATTTTGTAGTATTTTTGGATTTCAAATTTCGACACTAGGTGGTGAAGTGACATTTTTAAATAATGTTATTCCTGGGATAATTTGAGGGTGCTGAGTCCATTTCCGGTATCAGAATTAAGGTATTTTAATACTTTTTGACCTATAAGTAAAAGTTGTCAATTTCAGGCTCAAGACGCAGAATCCATTTACGAATCAATGGAAGTTGATTTAGACGAAACAAAAATATATGTAAATAGACAAAGTGGTGAAAAAAGGAAGAAAGAAGAAGCCAGAAGGCTAAAACAATGGCAAAAAGAAAAAGAACGCAAGCAAAAGGAGAAAAACAGGGTTTTCGAACGATTTAATGTAACAAAAGTCACAAAAAAATTGAAATAGGCCTAAAAATCATGATAATTTTTATTGATACAATTCACAGCTAACTGGTGACGAGACACCTCTGGAGATGGGAATCCTCAAGAAACCAGTTCGGGCGTGGAACATTGACCATCTTAGTGGCAAAGAAGGAGAAAAAGTCGCCATTTTAAGACTCAAAGACAACCCAGCTGGAAAATGGCTGGCGATAAACGAAAAAGGAAAAAGTAATTACCAATAGTTTTAAAATTAAAAAATACCACTGATGGCACATCACGAGAAGTGTCGTCGAGTTACCCCAACTCTCACTAGGCGGCGATGCGAGAAAGGGAAGACATCTAACGTTCGTCTAACGTTTGTAAAACATTTCTTCCTTCACCAAAATACTTTTTCCTATGTTAGTGTCGCCTCCTAGTGAGAACTTTTCATAAAGTACATCAATCGATTCGTCTTTTGACATAAATCAACATTTTTTCATTTTTTTTTTAATAGTTGGATACGTAGACCTTAACAACATCGAAATCAAACCGGAAGCGATCAGATCGGTAATATTTAGATAGAAAACTGTAAAAAAAAAAAAAAAAAAAATTGTTTTGTATGTTTTGTTGTACGTTTGGTTGTTTTGCATTGTCCCTTGTGGTGATTGGTGCACTTTATCTAGAATGAGAGCGAAATATGGCCGCCGTTGAAGGCGGAGGGCGTGTCCGACAAGGTGCAAGGCTTGATAACTTGGTTTGCAGCCTGTGTCCTTCCTCAATCAAGTCATCAGTAAGAAAGAGTGCATTTTTGCTAACGATTGCATGGCTTTTTGTTCCATTTGTTGCACGTTTTTTTTATTCTTGTACAGAAAAATTTAAAAACTTTGTTTATTTTCTTATTTTTCAGGTGATGACGAACACCTATTGCAGTAACCAGTCAGACAGGTAATTTTTAAAATCGATTACAAACGACTGATATCGATCTGCTGGGTATTTGAAGTTGGGTTCTTGGAAAACGTGATATACAAGTTTATTGCCGATACGTATCGTTTGCACATCGTTATTTATTCGATTTTTATTCATACACATTTAGTTTTTATCGATACTCTTCGATAGAAAATTGATGAATTTCGACGAGTATCGATAAAAATCCGTTAAATATCAGAGAGAATTGATGAAAATCTCTTAAATATCGAAGAATATCGATGGAATTAGTTAAATATCGGTGAATATTGATTAAAATCGTGCCTATCCAGCAGATTATCGACAATCATTACAAACCAAAACTTGCAAAAATTAATAAAATTGTTCATAGTTTTTCAGAAGAAGACGATATCTACGAATTAATAAACTGGTAATTCGATAAACATAACCCCTTTAAAACACAATTTCAACATTTTTTTAAAAAACCTTTTCTTAGACATCAACGTCAAAAACATCGAAAAACGAAGATTTTTAATCTTTTTTATTCTACAAATTTCATTAGTCATTACTAAAATAAACAAAAAAAAAAAATTGTATTTACGCTTAAATAACTATTTTTACCATAAATTATAATGATGTTATCATTAAAAAAAAAAAAATATTTTTATTTTCCAATTTTCCAATTTATTTTTCCATCAACCGCGTGCAGCGGAACCAATTTCTGCAGTCAATCGAAGTACGAAATCCCTTTGAACTTTTTCTCTCAAGGGATCACGCGTGATGAAAATGTCACCCGCAGAGGAGGAAATGATCAATCAATTGCCCCAATCCTCACAATTGATCGCAAAGCGCTTTGAAAAACGTAATAAAATGGAAAATTTTAAACCATTCTTTAATATTTATATATACAACACGATTTTAAACCACAATAATTTTTTCTTTACCAACGAAAAAACAGAAAAAACGGCGGAAAAAAGAGGAAAAATTGACCAAAAAAAAACAATTTCAATTGACTCGCAACACATCCTGGATGGGTCAATTTACCCACGATGCAGTTCCCAGGCCTCGAGGGACCCGGGAGTAATTGAAGGACAGTGAAAACTACGAATTATTTGCAGGTTTTTTTTTTTTGTTTTAATTTTTTTTTTTTTTTTGGTCCGAGGTGAGGAAGACACGTTGATTTGTACAAAAGCGGCGCGGTGACCGATGTCCACTGACGGGAAACGTCCGGTTTTTGTTTAAGTTTTCACTGACCAGACGCTACAAAGGCAAAGTGGTCACATTGAGGTAATTTGCGTTTTAAACTCGGGGTGATAAACGGTCACATCACCATTGGTCGTCTTGTTTGGGTTGTTCTTGACCAGATCCAGCGCCGGCTCGTCGCTGTCCACTCCCATTTTGGATGGACCTGGAAGGCTGCTGAAGTGAGCCAAGTCCTTCAGGCTCAGGTGATTGACGATACCGGCGCCGATCGAGTCGCCTAGCACGTTGATAAATGTCCGGATTCGGTCCCTGAGTGCGAAATTTCACGTTATAATTCAACAATTAGATGTCAAATTCGGGACTTTGACACTAGAGGGCGTGGGAAAATGGTGAAAGTAATTAAAACGAATAACGGGAAAGGGGTTAAATTATTAACAAACTCTTTTCCCTGACTTTCAGAATAAAAAAATCTGAATTTTCCACTTCCTGACTTTTACCACCCTTTAATTTCATTTTCTTTTTATTTCCACTACTCAAAAGTACTCAAAAGTGAGAGAAAGTTAGTTGCACGTACTCTGAACTTTTAAAAACTTTTACATTTGTATGCAAACACTTAATTGGAATTACTATCATCGAAAAATTGTTCATTGTTCCACTTGAAGCTAAAAAGACTTAACTTTACATAATAATGTGCAAAATCAATATTTTTGTAATTTTTTATCATTCAAAATTAATAATATATACCTAAATGAAGATATCTTTAGATTTAAAATTCTAACTTTTAATTTTTTAATTTTTTTTTAGTAAATTTAGTGTGAAATTTAGTTTAAGGGGTAGTGTAAAATAAATAAATAAGAAAGTGGCAATTTCAGTGTTTTTTTGTGTGAAAATAGGGAAAAGAATAAAAATAAGAGAAAAGAGTGTTAATAATGCGATGTTTTGACTTGTTTTGGGGTTAAATTTTAAAATGTTTTAAAATATATTTTCTAGTTAATTTACTCACAAGAACCAGTCGACGACGATGATGAGAGTGACATCTTCAGCCGGAAGTCCAACTGCGTTTAACACCATTACCATGGTAACAAGACCTGCTTGCGGGATTCCAGCGGCTCCGATACTAGCTGCGGTCGCCGTAATACTACAACAACAAAAAAATACACAAACCTCTCAGATTTTAATTTATCCCTACATCTCCTCTCCATAAATCAAACCCTTACCTGACTGCTATAATTTTGCCAACATCCATCGGCACATTTCTAACCTGCGCTATAAACAGCGCAGCCACCGCTTCGTATAGAGCCGTACCGTCCATGTTAATAGTCGCACCTATGGGCAGCACGAATCTCGCGACCCTCGTGTCCACTCCGTTTTTCTCCTCCAGACAAGCGATGGCCACGGGCAGAGTGGCGGAACTGAGTTTTTTAATTAGGATAAAAATTAGGTCAAGAACGAATTGTATGAAATTAAAACGGGATGTCGGTATTTGTTTAACCTGGACGCGGTGCCGAAAGCGGTGATGAGAGCTTCCAACATGTTGAAGATGAACCGAAACGGAAGAGTTCTGGTGATGACTGCGTATAAAAGCGGAAGAATGATGAATCCGTGGATGAGAAGCCCGACGATGACCGTTATTGTGTACATGCCCAGCTGACCGATGACCACGCCGAAGTCCTTCATCTCCAGGATCTTCGAAGATATGAGGAAGAAGATGCCGACCGGAGATAACCTTCAGCAAAGTTATACAGTATTCGTGAAATGGCGACTGGCAAAGGTGTGTTTTCCAGGGGTAAGAAATGGCACTTCCGGTTGCACGATAACTTGTTTTTTTTATTTGCAGGGTGAAAGTACGCGAGGTGTACTAAGTGTCCTTAAAATTTAAAGTCTCTGGCAAAACCGGAAGTGCTATTTTTTAGGTATTGAACTCGCTACTTTGAGTTAAAAGCGATTAACTGATTATCAACATCCAATTTGGAGAGATCAGAAATGGTGCTTCCGGTTGCGAGATGGGTTCGAAATTTTAGAGGCAAGTTTTACTAGGTGTCATTGAATTTTTAAATTTTTGGGTCAACCGGAAGTTCTATTTTGTACCACTTGATAGCGCCGAGATGAGCTATGAGCTATCAGCTGATTACCACATAATGCAATTTAAACCAGTCGAAAATGGCACTTCCGGTTGCACTTGTAAGTATTGTTTTTACAGAGAAAAGTATGCAAAGTTTAAGTAACATTAAATTTAAAATTTCCTTGCTAAACCGGAAGTGCGAGTTTTTAGGTTCCTTGAAATCGCTACTTTGAGCTACAAACGATCAATTGATTATCAACATCCAATTTGGAGCGGTCAGAAATGGCACTTCCGGTTCTACAAATAACCTGGAAATTTAAGAGATAAAAGTAGGAAAGCTGTACTAAGTGCCCCTAAACATTTAAACTTTTTGTCAAATCGGAAGTGTTATTTATTTTCCATTGAAATCGCCATTTCTCTTCGAATTGCCAATTCGGTGCGGTAAAAAATGGCACTTCCGGTCGAGTAAATTTTCTGGAATTTTAGGAAACAAAAATAGACAAGTTGTACAAAGCCCTCACAAATTTCGAAGCTTTTGGTTAAACCAAAAGTGCCATTTTTGACCGCTCGAAATCGCCACATTACGCTACGACGATCAGCTATTTACCATATGATCCAATGCGTAATAAGCATCATGGCCTCGCTTAAACAAGCAAATAGATTATACAAGGGTTTCCCCTTTTCTCGCATATGGCTCAGGGCCACTCCTAATACGACGCAAAACATGACCAATCCCAAGATATTGGTTCCTTCAGCAAATTCCCCAGACATTTCCCAATCCGTCATGGGCTTTTCTGGAAATTCCCAAACACAATAATAATTTTTTTTTTAAATTCAAATTTAAGTTTTGTTGTTTTTTAATTCTGACCTCTGAATGTTTCGATTTTTGACACATTGTTCACTTCGACGACAGGTGCGGTCAGATTAGTTTCGTTTAAGTCCAAATAATGAACCTGTGGTCCTGGATATGTGAGAACCGTTCGGTACTTAGATGATAAAATATAAAATAATAAATTAATAAATATTGACTTGTTATCTATATTTAAGAAGGTATTGAGAGAGATAAGAACCTGGAAAATGCAGGCTTCGACCAGATTAGGCGGAACTAAATTCCTATAAAATAAAAAAAAATGGAGGACTATGATAAAGTAAACAAAGAAAATATATTTTCCCACACCTCTCGAAAACCCCTCCTTGAGAAATAACAAGAAATTGAGGAGTGTTGTAATTATTTTGAGGGTGCAGAAGAAAATTTATCCCCCGTCTCCCCACCAAAAGTAATTTTCTTCTTTTATTGAGGTGAGTGCATCTATCTCCCCTCTTCCCCTTAAAAAAAATATTATTTTCTAATAATAACGACCAAAAAAAAAAATACTTTTTCTCTAATAATTCCCGGGTACACAATTTAAAAAAAAAAATGATTTTATAAAATCCTCTAATAATTCCTAGATATCCCTTCCAAAATAAATAATTATTTCAAATTCTAAAGCGTGCAAAATTAATTTTTTTTTTTAAACATAAAAATCCTCAATAATTCCAGAGTTCCACAATAACCCCCTACCCATCCAAAAAAAAAAAAATTAACTTTTTTTTTTTTAATTTTAAAATTGCAAAAATTGATTTGAAAAAAAAATAAAAACTCTAATATTTCCCGGGTATCCCAACAACCCCCTACCCCTTCAAAAAATAACTTTTTTTTTAAATGGAAAAAAAATTCCAAAACTTAAGAAAAATATATTTTAAAAAAATCTTTATAATTCCCAGATACCCCAACCTTCAACCCTTACCCCACGACATCTTACCTGACGAGGTCCAGCAACGTATCGGCCACGGTGATATTCCTCGACGTCCCAGCCCTATGCATCGACCCGGGATCGCCTTGACCGGGATGTATGGTAACAACGAGAATTATGCCGAGAACCACGGCACACAGCGTAGTTGTCATGTAATAAACGACGGCTCTCACCCCGATCTTGCCGCTCAGCTGCAAGTCCAGGCCGCCGAGCGCCGACACCAAAGACGCGACGATCAGCGGCAAGATGATGCATTTTAGCATCCGCAGGAACAAGTCTCCGGCGAAGTTGATGTACATGATCTCGCGCACCGTCCATTTCTCCTCGCGAGTCCTGAGCGCGAAGCCGAACGCGATGCCCGCAACCACGGACGCCGCGGTCAAGATGGTCAGTAGGTTGGTCCGTAAACATCCCGCGCACCCCGCGCGTCCGCCTTTCTCCACCATCGTCGTGGTTTGTGCTCTCCCTCTGGATGCGAATGAGAAAAGTATTTTTTTTTAAATAAAAAAAATAAATTTTAGGTGTTCGGGGCATGCGCCGTGCGTCGATCCATGTTTTTTTTTGCCTCAAGGCTTATCTTTTAGGATGGATTTTTACCTGGAATTAATCGTGTTGTGTTGTGTTGTGAAGCGAATCTGTTTTCTAAGGGTCAGTTTTGATTCAAGGTCAGGTGTTGTACCTCAATCAACAACTGGGGTAAATTTTTATCAGAATTTCACCGCGCATGCGTTGAAAATGACATCTAGCCTAAAAATAGCCCACAGGTGTCCGTGGAGCCCGATTGGGCGATTTGTAGCCCAATGATGAATATTGATGGAGAGCTCCTCTTGGTCGTCATGGCAACCGCGGAGAATGATTTTATGTAGATAAAATTGTTTTTTAGGTGTGAAATTGAGAAATTAATATGGAAATGTGAAAAAATTTAAAGTAATTTACATTTTTTTATCGATTTGTGTTGAAATTACAATGTTAATCGCTGGAATTTATTGAAAAATCGTTACCATGACAACGCCGGAAGCTGATTATCAATTTCCAACAATTCCGCACTTTAAAAATCACAGAAAACACCCAAAACCCCCTAAAAAATCCCCTTTCATCAACAATTTTCACACAAGAGCGCAAAATTTCGCAAAAATCCCGCCAAGATCTCTCGCACTCTTTTCCCCCAGTATTACTCCGCCTGTCAAAAATCAACACCGGTAGCCGAAATACGCATTAAAAAAAAAGCATTACATAAATCACCAACTACTCACAGCAACAACTGCACTTGGGTCGCGTCTTCTTCGTCCATTTCGACGCAAATAGATAAATAAATAGCAAATAAAACACCTTTTTTCGGGAAAGGTCAGTCACGAGCGCCGGAACACGACCAAATGACGAGAAAGGGGTTGGAAAAAGGACACCAGGGAACAGCTGTTGTCAGATTACATCACCCGTGTACAAATCCATCATTGTCTTCAAATTACACATATTTTCCACTCACCTGAATCGTGACCAGCCCCTGTCTTATTCCGGTTTCGTTTTCGCAAAAAATCTGTTTAAGTTTTTCTTTTTTTTTGTCGATTTTGGACCACCGGCGTGTGGTCAGTTTGGTCGAGTTTGGTCGACTGGTAGTTGTCAAATGTCCGTTTTGTTAATTGAGGACCGAGTTTCACGACATTTCCTGCCCGCCTAAAATTTGTTCCTCATCCGCAAATTTTAGATGGATTGGGTCGGTCGGAGGAGTGTTCTTGTTGTTGCATCATTTTGACTGTAATTGATGTGTCGTTTGATAAATGTAATTTTGGTTGAATAAATTATACTTTTTTCCGTGTTTTGGTTCTAGTTTTTATTTTATGTTTTATTTTGCTTGAGGGGTTTTTGTTATGCAAATTTTGTTATGTGTATTTTAATTTTTAGATAAAGTGGAGAGCTGTTTTGAATAAATTATTTTTATAAATAATACTTATTGTGTAAAAAAATGAGGTTTTTAATTTTTAGATACAATTTTGTGACCGATTAGAGTAAAATTAAAACACAATTACAATTAAAACAGTGAAAATTCCGTTTCATATTATTTCCGCAAGAATTTCTACGAAATCTAAGTACCGTAATCATCTAATTGCATTGTAATTTTTAAATTAGTAATTTACTCACTGATTGTAACTTTTGTAACATTTGCTTAATTACCCGATTAATTACATTGAAAATGATTTTTATCTGTTTTATACACGTAAAGATCTTTTTATCGTTTATTCTTGCTTTGGTGTCAATTTACTCATTTTTTTCCACTGTATAATATTTCTTGAAATTGATACGGTACTAATGTTTAGTTTCTGATAATTGTTTACGTGTTTATAAATAATCTCAACAACGGACGTGTAAATAAAACTTTTATTTCTCAAAAGCTACTGTTACAAATTTATTGATGAGTTGACAAAATTCCTCGTTAATATGAGTCAAGATAATTCAAATTCCAGGAAATCTACTCGAATTCCCCGCTTTCAGTTTTTACCACCAGATGGCACGGGCGTGAGTAATCCACGATGCAAAATAACGAGCTGATTAACGAATTAACATTTAAAACTATTAATAAAAAAATAATAATTAATTTTTAATCAATTTTTTATAATTACTACTTCAACTTTTCCTCACCAGGTGTCTCGCTAACACAGCACCACAAATTCAA
>JAQFZP010000612.1:0-30776 GCA_034695745.1 Geophilus truncorum
ACCCAAAAATAATTGAAAAGCTCAAATTATTTCAGTGCGCAAATGCAACCAAAAGCGCGCAAAACCTCGGCGCGCTAATTGATCGCGCTATCACGCCACCACCCGAGTTTATCCAACTGGTTATTCAGGTTGTGTTGAAAAGCCAATTCGGGCAGCAATTATCGTTATCAACATGATTACACTTATGAATTTTATGAATATTTTTAATAAATGCAGAACTAAAAAAAAGTGTTTATTTTGACGTTACAAGCTGATTACTCGGTTGTAACATAATTTGACGCTGTAAGAGAGTTACGCAATGGTAAGTTACTATTGCGTAACATAGTATGTACTGTTTGTTTAGTTGATAAACCTGTCTCATATAAAAAAAATTAACATAAAAAACAAATTGACGTTATAACCGGATTTTTTTCTTAGAGAGACCAAAAATTAATGTTGTTACAACCGGATTAACGCTATAGCCGATGTCGTTATATCCGGATAATTTTAGCATTGTTTGAGTAGGGGTTACGCCGAGAGAAAAAGAAAAATCTCGTTATAAGCGGAACGTCGTTATAAGCGAGGTCGTTACTGGCGGATTCCACTGTAATAAATAAATTTAAAACTTTAAACTGTAGGTTCAAATTGAATTTAAAAAAACATTTTTACTCTATTTTATAAAATTTAATAAGTTGTTGTTTTTTTTTGTTTTTTTTCTCTTATTACAGTACATAATAAACATTTATTAATTCTAAAAGGAAATTGCAGCATTTTTCGATTAAATTAAAAAAAAAAAAAGAATTAGTTTGTGGCAGTTTTGGTACAATTTAGTTATCACTTTTTCTTGATCTATAGTTTTGGACATTAATCACATAACGAAAAAAAATATTATATTTTTTAAGGTTGTATTTTAAGTGTTACTGTACGTTCGTCATGCTATACGTTAATTTTTTTTTGAAAATTTAATAATTTCTAATTAATATACACATAAAAGTTGTAAAAAAGTAAGATTGTGAAATACCGTTTCAGCGAAGAGACAAGGAAATTTGCACGCTTATTTTACATCGGAATTTTTCAATTTTGCCTCGATTGTGAAATTTGAGGAAGAAAAATATTTGTACTGTATCTTTAAAAGTTAGTGACCAACGCTGTCAAAGCTTCAGTACTTTGTGAATTTCTGTTAGTCTGCACTCTGCATCAATCTAGATCGTCCTAGTTTTTGACCTCTGCTTCTACTGATAAGTTGTCACTCGATTTGCCTAACGGTCCATTTTCTGTGATGGGTCAAGATTAAGCTATGGTATAAAAATCAGAGTACTATAAAACTTGCATTATTTGCCTTTTTTTATGAGTGCAAATTGCTGTAAACTAGAATTGAATGTCTATTTTATCAGTAAATTTAATAAAATACAGGATTAACATAATTATCTTTCAAGTTTAGTTTACAAGACAGTCGAAATAAAATGTTATACTGTATGTGATTAATCTGTTTTTATTATGCAACATTAATCCTACAATTCTAAACAAAATTAAAATTGGAAGAATGAATGGCAGAGTAAAATCAAATCTCTTGTCAACAGTACTCTGCGCAACTTCAGCGCCCTCTGATAGGAAAAGATGTACTGTTAATGTTATCCATTCAATTTGTGATGAAAGATAACCATAAATGCAGGAGTAAAACATAACTTAAATTTTGCTATCATCATTGTTTATCGACGTATCTATATTAAGATAAAGTCCACTTTTGTCCAATTGATTTTCATCCTTAACTAATTCCATTTTATCCATCGATAAATCCTTTTTTTCACCGTTCAGTTTTATTGATCCGTTGATTATGTCAGCAGATTGTGAAACCGGTTTGTAATTACGCTCTAACTCTTGAAATCTTTCTGGAAAAAATCTTCTCATAATTTTGTGCACGAACGGACTTAGTAATTCAATGTCGAGGTTTCTATTCGAGCCTGCAAAGAAAGGTCAACTGATGTAATGCTTTTGCCCACATTTTGTATGTTTTTCTAATGTTACCCATAAATAAACTACTAATACTTCCAACGATTACAGTAACTGCAAACGCTACAGGCATAATCCAAAAATATGATATCTTGTATATATCTGAAATCTCATCGCTGAAAAGAAGTATTCATTTTAGTTCTTTAATTGTAAAGTTTGTAATTGAAATCGTACGCATTTTTGAAAACTCTTTTGCGAAGAGTCCATTCTCCAAGAATGTCGGTGCAGTTTGCTGTTGATACGGGCAAAGCGTTCATAGGTGGCGGGCGGTAAATTTGGTTGCCGATTGAAATCCACCAACCAGTTGTCAATCCACACAAAGCACCTAGCGCTGATCCCTGATAAGAAAGGTTTCGTGACAAGATAAACATTATAATCTCGAATAATTTCACATAATCACTTTGGAATTAGCGCAAGGATTCATTAGTCCAAGTACGAATATACCAAAGGTTGCTCCATTGGTGCCACCGACAAGATAATAGATAGCCTTAAATTGGAAAAAAAAAATTAAAATTTATATGTTAGTTTATTACGTCAAATGTTTCCAATTGACTTTACCTCTACTATGCTACCTAAATTCATTATGGCTGCAATCACTATTGTGCAAAGGACACCGTAAATAATAGCTGTAATAAAATGGCGATTTGATGCATTCCACAGTACGGTATATGGTATTAACTTTTACAAATTACTTATTTAATTGACTAACCGATAAATTTAGATACTTTAGTTGCTAATTCGTCACTCATTCCTTTCCACTTGGGTTTTACAAGATCCGTTATAGTGATGGCTGCTAATGAGTTTAAAACGGAAGACGTAGTGCTAAATATGGTAAATGAAATTGATTAATTTACAAAATATTTGATTACAAGTGATTATTTAACAGAATTATGGTACCTTAATGATGCACTGTATACTCCTGCGACAAAGATTCCGGGCATTCCTGGTACAGTTGCCATTGTGTGCATTACAAATAACGGGAAAATCTTAAATTAATTTTATAAATAAATATTTATTGAATTATGCTTGTTACTGATTCGTACTTGATCTGGTTGCTCAATTTGTTGACTTGACATGGGATCACAATTCCAATACATGGCGTACAACATTAATCCAACGAAGCAATAGATTGTTCCCACGGGAACCAAGCCTAATACATTTATCCAGATGCTCCTTGAAATTAAAAGTTAGCTTTTATAATTTTATCTGAATTTATATTTTTTTTATGTAAATTATGGAAATCAGCAAAAAGGAAGGTATTGTTACCTTTCGGCTAATTTTCTGCTGGGACAAGACATATAACGTTGAACTTGGATTTGATGAGTACCGTATCCCTGCATCCAACCGATAGTTGATGATATGAATAGTCCCCAAAATGTATAACGAACTCTAGGGTCTATGCTGAAGCTCAAATGATGTAAACGGTTTCCTTCAATTGCCTTTTCGATAATGTAAGCGGTACCACCGACATCTATGCTTCCTTTAATAATTGTGGCTAACAAAGCTATTGAGAATATAATTATTTGCAGAGAATCTGTCCACATAACTGCTTTGATGCCACCCTGTTTAAAATGTTACATCAAGTTTCAGTAGAAAAGTAAAAAAATAGCAAAACTTACAATACTAGTATAGATAGTTCCGATGACTGTAGTTGTGAATACAGAACCCCACAAACTTAAACCAGTGACTAAAAATACAATTATTTTTTTTTAATTTAATTTATTATACTGTACATACATTTTTTTTCTTTTTAATTTATTACCTTGGCTAAGCGCCAAAGCTGGTCCATAAGTGACAAAACTGGCATAAGTTAACTAAATTAGTAAAAGTTACAAATAATTTAATTTTGTAACGTGCTCTCATTTTTACGAAACGAAAATTACCAGTGAGAAAATATTCATCAGAGAACCCGATAATCTTAAATATTTGTTGAAACGCCATTCTACATACTGAAAATTTAAAAAAAATTTAAAAACATCAAATCTGTATATCATGTCAAATATTAATACAACATTGAAGTAATAACTGCAAAAGTTTATTTATTTGCAAAATATAATCGACTCAAGTCAGATTTTTTTTTCAACGTTGTATTTAAATTCGCAATATTTATTTTGAACTTACTTCAAAAACACTTGTGACTTGAAGTTTATAAAATACGGGCATAATTCCATAGATTGCCATTGGAATTCCTAAAATAGCACCCAAATGAACATACCAGTAATCAAACCCAAAATGATAAACTTCAGCTGGTGTGCCCAACATGCCATTAGAACTAATAAAACTAGCCATCATGGATAATACCTTTATTGGTTAGGAGATATTTATTTATTTAGAAAATATTGTCGGCCAACAAAGATAAAAGATAAAAATTATTACTCACAACTGGAAAGAGACTCATATTTCGTCCTCCCTTGAAATATTCTTTCGTTGTTCTCTGTTTTCCTCCAAAACACGCAAAGTAAAAGCCAATTCCAAGAGATGCTACTAAAACTGTTACAAGAATTGCGTAGTCCAAAACGCTGAAAGTTGTGGTAATATTCATTTTGATGTAAATTTTGATGAGCAGGGAAAGAATAGGACAGTAATATTATGTCGACTGTGGTTCACTAACTGATACTAGTCAGTGATGTTGGCTTCTAAAGTTCAGAACAGATAATTGAATATTTTCTGTAAACAATAGATTGGAAAATGAAGTTGAAATGACTATGAGAAAATGATTACGTTATGTTGTCCACGTGAAGGTACAGCTAAAGTTTATGTAAGAAATCCACTGAGATTTTAGTTTAAATCTGTTGTTAATTTTTACTGTGGTTTCTTTAGAGATAATCCATTATAAAAGCCAAGATTAAGTTATAAACAAAGAAATTACGTAAAAGGTGGGATGAATGCTTAAGATTTTATGTGTGTATACGTACGGTATATTTCTGTGGCAATATACCGTACAATTGACAGAAAGATTTTAAATCTAAAAACGTACTATTTTTAATCTCAATTGATATGAATGGAAAAAAACCATTGAAAATTACGTTATTTTTATTGATGTTAGGAGGGCAATGCTTTTGTATTATGCATTATGTAGGATAGATAAAAAATGTACCTAAATAGGGGGAGAGAGCTATAAATTGGAGGATTATAACATGTAAGAGGTAACTGTTTAATTACGGTATATAATTGTTGGGATAATATTTTTTTATTGCTGCCCGTAGCCTTTTCTGCAATACATCAGCGTAAAATTTCTGTACGTACCCGTACGTTAAAGCGTGTTTTAATTATACTACATTTCAGTAAATAAATGTAGTTTATTAGTGCTTTTTTTATGTTACAAAAACTTACAATGTTAATACTTCTGCAATTAAAAACCTATTATCGTACAGTAACAGCAAATGCATCTGTTAATCACACAGAACGGTAAAATCATTTTATTTAATTCCGATGCATGACATTTAGAAAAATAAATTTCTTGCGTATTTTGAGTCTATTGCACCGGTACTGGTAATTATCTCTGACGAGTGTAAAGTACAATACACTTGAGTCACGCATCATAAGCATGCTGTTGCATATAAGTTATATATACAGAAAAAATAATCTTTTGCAAAGCGAATTAAATCCTAAATTACTGCATGTCACTTAAAAGTTTGATTAAACAGATTTTACACTAAAAATTAAAAATGAGAGTAAATATTCTACGTAGCGTAGTAATTTTGTATACTGATGATTTATCTATTTATGATCGATGAAGTTGATAATTTAAAAAAAATTTACTAAAAAAATGTTACTCTAAGTAATTTCGAGAAATGTATCAGTATCAGTACTTACTCAACTATTGCGATAAAACCAAATTTAAACAAATTGAACGATCAAAATCTTTATTTTGAATTTCTTTACTCGAATTTGCGAGTAAATTATTGCAGCGGTACATTATCGTAGAATTTTCTCGTTTTACTGTAAATATGAATTCTGTTATAAATTTTGGAATTAGTAATTAAAGTATTGAGAAACTACCTTAATGATTTTCTATTCTATTATTTAAATAAATTTAACACGACTTACCCATATTTAAGACAACTGTCAAACTTGAAATGTAGGCTTTTATTTTGCAATAAATTTTATACTTTGCGAAATGGTAATAAGGCAATTGTTTCTTTATTTCTTTATTAATCAAACACTAAAGCCGACATCACAATCATTCCTAATTTTATCACAGCTCGTAATAGGAACATCCTTTTCGTGAATCTCAAACTTGATTACAAGACAGAAATTTTAAAGGAAGTTTTTATTTTTAATTTTTTTAAAAGCCTATGTGGTATGTATTTAAAATCATTAATTTTTTTTTATCAAAGAGTGTAAAGTGAAAATCACCAGTTTCCTAGTTATATTTCGAGATAATTTGAGCGTCAGTAAATACGGGAAATGAATAGCAGGGTTTTTGCATTACATGCGTCACATTTACGTCATTTGTGGGTTTTCTCTTCCTTGTCAGTAATATTTTTTACCATTAGATGGCGCTTTGACCAAGAACTCGATTTATGCCGTCAAATTTAAACATAATACAATATCTTAGTTTTGTTTATTTTTATTAGTAAGAGGTTCGAAAAAGTGGTTGAATCTTTCAGTGAGATGTGTGATCTTTTGCTGGGAAAATTTATTAGGTTTTTTAGTACCGTAAATTGTTAAAACGTTATTGTCATCATAATTATTTCGCTTAATTATCCGCATTCAAATACTTTGAAATGAAAAGTGATTTTGCTCATTAACCATAAAACTAAAAGTCTTTTTTTTTTTTTTTAAAGTATGTTTTAAAAACTCCGGTTTTATTAAATTCAATTTATCGATGCTAGTAAATTTACTACGGTACCTGTATTGTAAGTTTTTTTTAAAATTAATTTAGGAATATAGACTCGTTATTATTTTGTAATAATTTTTCACTTTATTAAAATATCTTTAAGCTGCCGTTTTGTGATTATCACAGTTAGCGATCCATTACTTGGCATATTTGCAAAAGAAATGTTATTCTGTGATGAGTTTCCTGAGTTTTAGCATTTAAAATTCATGCGGAATGGTTCAGCCGAAAAATTTTCTTCTTATTTGAAGAAATTTCAATAATATTTTCAAATACTGCATTTTGTCAGAAATTGACATGGTGCTGGTCATGCCATCCATTGGCGTTGCAGGAAAGTCGAGTATCTATGGATACTCGACTTTCCTGCAATGCCAATGGATTTAATCAATAAATTTGCATTTGATTAAGAGAATTGATTTATTGCACTTTGTAATAGGTATTGTTTTCTTCTTATTCAATGACAATTCAATTACGATACGTTCTTAAATACTGTATCATAAAAATCAGTTAATCATAAGAAAGAGAGCAATATTTTATTTATTGTGGAAAACTGCACATTATAAGTTTAAAAATGACTTAATAGAATTGTTTGAGAATTCATGCAGTTACCGATAAACTGCAATGGTGTAATTACTTATTGTAACGGATACCTGTTAATAATCAATTTTAAAACCGTCACTTTATAACGTTTATATTTATAATTTATATATATAGAAGATTACTTACATTAGTACGTAAGACACTTTTCTAGACACGTTAATCCTACTGCATAATTTATTTTGTGGCGGGAACTCAAATATTTACTACATTTACTGCTATGGCGTCAGAGGACTTATAGACTTGTTGTCGGTAACATTTGCAAGAGAGGTTGTGCATTGTCAAATGTCAACATTTCGTTATACTTTTCTTTAAAAAATATCTTCAATATTTCTTTTGTTATCGGACTTAGTAATTTTAATCCGTATTTTTTATTTGTGCCTAGAAAATGCACAAAATTAAAATTTAGCAATATAAAATGTAAATTATTTACCAATGGCGATGCTACTTATTGATCCAATCAAAATTGCTGTAAACCATGATATAGGCATCATCCAAAAGAAAGATATTTTATACAAATCAAATATATCATCTCTAACGAAAGAAAAAAAATATGTTTAGTATAAAAACTCTTGACATTGTAAAAAAAATAATTACGTTGGAATAGAATCAGGTGTTTGATCTGGAGTCCAGTTTGACCCCAAGATGTCAGAACAGTTTGCCGTTGAAATTGCTAAAAGTGAAGACGGTGGACGATATAGTTGATTACCGATGGACACCCACCATCCCATAGCAATTCCACACAACATACCGAGAAATGCACCCTAACGTTACGTAAAAACATTAAAGAAGCCGTAGAAGTAACAAAATCTTAATCTCTTTATACCTTAGCTGTAACCCAAGGCATAAACATTCCCATGGTAAAAAGTGCAAAGTTTGCACCCACAGTTGCACCTCCCATATAATCTATAGCCTAGAAACAAAATAAACAAACTGGGAGTATTATTATTGCAGTGCTAACTATAAAATTTACTTCAACTATTCCTCCTGAATGCATGATTGCAGTTATCATGATTATACACACAAAGCTGTAAGCAATAGCTGAAAAAATTGTAAACAAAAGCGCAAGAAAAAAATCAAAATCTTCAATTTACCTACGACCTTAGACAATAATACTGCCTTAGTGTCAGGTAGCGATTTCCACACTGGTTTAATGTAATCTTCCAACGTTATTGCTGCGAGGGAGTTTAGAATGGCTGATGTTGTGCTGAGAGCTGCACTGTAAACACCAGCCACAAATAACCCTGGCATTCCGGACATTGATGACATTGTTTGCATGACAAAGAGAGGAAATAACTTAAAATGTAAAGAAATTACCGTGGGTTAAATATGAAAAATATGATAATTACTTGATCAGGTTGCTGTATTTGTTTACTGGTGTATGGATCGCAATTCCAGTATTTGGTGTATAACATTAATCCAATGAAACAATAGAAAGTGCCAAGTAAAACTAATCCAGGCAAGTTAAACCAAATTCGTCTAAATTAAATGACTTTTTATTTGCAAGTGAGAGAAAAAAAAAAGATGGTAAAGTTTTTACCTTTCAACTTGTTTTTTTGTAGCACATGATACATATTTCTGTACTTGAATTTGACTCGTACTATAACCTTGCATCCATCCTAATGTGTTAGGAATAAACAAAGACCAAAAGGTGAATCTGATTCGTGGATCGAAGCTGAAGCTCATTGGTTGCAGTCTGCTTCCTTCGACGCACTTGTCAATAACAACACCAATACCACCTATGTCTATAAATCCTTTGACGACTGTCGTTGTCATGGCTATCAAGATAATCGACACTTGCATGACGTCTACCCACATTATAGCTTTGATACCACCCTAAAAGTTTTATTTTTAGAGTAAACGTTAAATACAATTATTTTCTACTTACAATACTTGTATAAGCGGTACCAATAATGGTTGTAGTTAAAACTGAACTCCAAACGCCTAAACCGGTCGCTTGATTCAGTGCAATCGCAGGCCCGTACGTAAAGAAACTTGCTTGAATTATCATATTAAAAATTCCTATGCTAGAGCAGAACAATCTCATACTTTTATTGAAACGCAATTCCACGTACTGTAAACGAAGTAAACAATATTTACTTTTATTTTTTTTTTCATTAACAAACTGATGTAATATTACCTGAAAAATACTTGTTATTTCGAGCCCATAAAACACGGGCATGAATCCATATATTGCCACTGGTATGCCAATTATTATCCCCATCCAAGTGAACCAGAAATTAGCTCCGTGATTGTAAACTTCAGTTGGTATTCCCAAAATGCCATTTGTTTGTATGTATGTAGCCATCATTGAAAAGACGACAGGTATCCATCCCATTTTGCTGTCACCTTTGAAATATTCCCGGGTTGTTTTTTGCTTTCCACCAAAACAAGCGAAATAAATTCCTATTACGAGAGATGCGAGTAACATTCCGGATAACACTATGTAATCCACTAATTTGAAACGAGCCACTGAATCCATCGTGTAATTGTTTTTCTTCTAAAATAACATCTAATGATTTCTGATGTTAAATAGATGTTGGCGGAAGTGGTTTTACGTGATGTGTGACAAAGGATTTGAACTTTGAAATGAATGCAACTGCTTTTTAAGTCAGATGCTCGTATTACTGAAGCAAAGTGTTGGGCGAAGACAAATGTAAAGACAAGGATTAAAGTCTAGAATATTACCTAAACAAGTTGAAAAAAAAGATGGAAAGTGACAGGTACTATTTGATTTTTTCTGCTTTCTGTTTGCAATTCAAGGATTTTTTTTTTATTACTTACATCAAAAGATAATAACAGAGTGGTGATAAAAGTTCTCTTAAAAAAAATTGGTTTTATTTATTTGTCTGCTATGCCAATTTGATAAGATGAAAAATATATCATTGGCAAAATGCCAGAAATGTATTTAATATAGTCTTAAAAACTGTGAGTCTGTGAGCACACTAATCCATTCAAATTATTGGTGTGCAAATGACTTGCAAGAAGTATCGCTTTACCGGTAACTATTTCATTTAAAAGTAGGGTTATCGACACTGTTATTTTCTGAAGTTGGCTGAATAATTTTTAACTCTACTCCATGAGAGTTAGGTTTTATTTCCCTGCCATCAGTGACCTCAAACGTTTCTCCACTTTCGTTTTTCATGAATTGTAAATATTTATCCTTAAAAAACGCTCTCAATATTCTTCTTGTTATTGGACTTAGTAGTGTTAATCCAAACTTTTTATTGGTACCTTTAAAAATAAAAAATGATTAGTAAATTGCTTATTTAAAATGATAATAATTTACCAATGCCTATACTGGTTATTGATCCAACTAAAACGGTTGTAAACCAAGATATCGGCATCATCCAAAAAAATGAGATTTTATACAAGTCGAATATATCGTCTCTGGTTAAAGTAAACCATGGTCTGTAACTATTTGCAATGCCAAAAAACTAGATAGTATTTACTGTGGTTCAGGAGTAGGTGTCGGGCGCGTTGTCCAAGTCGGGCCCAAAACCGCAGAACAGTTTGCGGTAGAAATCGGTAGTGGAGAAGACGCTGGGCGGTATATCTGATTGCCAATGGATACCCACCATCCCATTGCCATTCCACACAACATACCGATTAATGCACCCTATATTAAGACTCAACGTTGACTAACATTTGATATCGGAATGTTATAGGTCTCACCTTAGCTGTAACCCAAGGCATGAACATTCCCATTGTGAAAAGTGCAAAATTTGCACCTACTGTTGCACCTCCCATATAATCTATAGCCTAGTAAAATAGAAAGGCATTAGAGGGGTTTGTCAAAGCTTGAAGTTGAAATTTACTTCTACTATTCCTCCTGAGTGCATAATTCCAATTATCATAACAATGCACACAAAACTGTAAATAATAGCTAGAAACATTTGACATAAATATTGTATTTGAATATTTCAAGACGAACTTTTAGAATCATCAAAATTTACCTATCAACTTAGATAGCATTGTAGCTTTTTTGTCGGTTAGTGATTTCCAATAAGGCTTAATGTAATCTTCTAGAGTAATAGCTGCCAATGAATTTAACACAGATGATGTTGTGCTTAGAGCTGCACTATAAACACCAGCTACAAATAGTCCAGGCATTCCAGGTACGGATGCCATTGTTTGCATTACAAATAATGGGAATATCTTGATGTGAAATTAAAAGAAAATTTAAATTTGAAAAATTATTTGTGGTATTTATTATAACTTAATATTTACTTGGTCTGATTGCTGGATTTGTTGACTGCTGTAGGGATCACAACTCCAGTAGGCAGTGTACAATATTAATCCCACAAAGCAATAAAAAGTACCTAGTAAAACTAGTCCTGGTATGTTAAGCCAAATTCGTCTGAAAGTAGGTTTGTTTTAATTTTGAAAGAAAAATACATTTTTTTTTACCTTTCTACTTGTTTGCGAGTTGCACATGAAACATATCTTTGAACTTGGATTTGACTCGTGCTGTATCCCTGCATCCATCCCAATGTATTTGGAATGAGCAAAGACCAAAAAGTGAATCTGACGCGAGGATCGAGACTGAAACTCAACGGTTGTAATCTGCCGCCTTCGACGCACTTGTCAATGACAACAGAAATACCGCCTATGTCAATGCACCCCTTGATAACAGTGGCTGTCATGGCTACCAAAGCAATCACAACTTGCATAGCATCGACCCACATTACAGCTTTAATCCCTCCCTACAGATAACAATTTTATATGTTATTTAATTTAATTAGGAATTTTTATTCTTAGTCTACTTGTTAGTTAACTTACAATACTTGTATATGCCGTTCCTACGAGAGTTGTGGTCAAAACTGACCCCCAAACACTTAAACCCGTTGCCTGATTAAGGGCTATTGCGGGCCCATATGTGAAAAAACTGGCTTGGATAACCTAAGTATAGTTAATGCATTAATGAATTTTGTTTTTTTATCGGAAGTGCCAAGATTTCTGTGAATTACCATGTTAAATATTCCTATAAAGGAACAAAATAATCTCATACACTTATTGAAGCGTAGTTCAACATACTGTAAAGAAAATTAGTTTTTAAAAAATTTTACATTTTCTAATTAATATCTTTAATAACAGTATCCTACCTGAAATATACTGGTGATCTCTAGTCCGTAAAAAACGGGCATGAATCCATATATTGCCATCGGTATACCAATTATGATTCCAGTCCACGTGAACCAAAAGTTAGCTCCATGATTGTAAACTTCGGCGGGTATCCCCAACATGCCATTAGACTGTATATAAGTTGCCATCATGGAAAAAACAACCGGTATCCATCCCATTTTGCCATCACCTTTGAAGTATTCCTTCGTTGTTTTTTGCTTTCCACCAAAACAAGCGAAGTAAACTCCTATGAGGAGCGAAGCAAGTAACATTCCTGCTAACACTACATAATCCACGATTTCAAAACGGGCTATTGGAACCATTGTTGAATATTTTTTTCATATGTATAAAACTCAAGGTGATGAGATGAGATTCATGTAGTAACTGAAATATGTAATTATTTTGTGCGCAAAAGCGCAATTATTCAATTTAAAAAATCTTACTCCGTTTTATGTAACATTTTGCCTTGAGGGTGTAATGACTTCGGACTCTTAAGATAAAAATTATGTGATAATTATATGTGTGAGATAAAGTTATAAAAATGCATTCCGATGTTAACGGAAATGAGAGAGTTCGTGCAAATAAAATGAATTTAAATTTTTGTAATAAATCTAAAGGGATTGGGGAATTGATAATCTTATATTACAACACGAAGCAACAAATGGCCAAATGCAATTACGGTAAAATTAACTGTTTGACTATAAAAGTTTTATGTGATATATGCATACGTGAACAAACCTGAACAAACATGACTGAACTTTAGAAAATAAATATGGTAACTTTCAATTTACTCACCTTTCATTCAAATTTAAATCAACTTATTTGCATGTTGTTTTTTGCTCCAAATTCATTTTTCCCACGGTTTATTATATCAAATTTGTATATGATCTCATTCCATATTTTTTTGAATTTATTATATTTTTTGCACCAAGAACAAAATATCAGTTTAAATACAAGCATTCGTAATAATTTTATTTGATTTTATTCTCTACTTTATGTTTTCAGACAGAAAAAGTAAACAATCCTCTACAGATGCATTTCACACATGACTGATTAAAAGTTTTATTGGATGATAACAAAACATGCAGGATACATCTCATCTCTGCCGTTCATCATATGTTAAAAGTGAGTCAATTCTGATGTGTCTCAATGAGGAAGAAACTTGAACGAGGTATCTGCACTCATGTGAAAATATGTTGATCTAATCTGCGAGTTGTGAAGAATGAAAAGGAAATTGTAATATATATGATGAGTATTTTTGTTGTAGATTTGCTGAGTGTAACACTCAGATCAATAGACACTGGAATAAGGTGTGAAGAATGTGTTTTATGGTTATGTTGACGCCAAGATAAGACATTTCAGCATAAATGATAGATGTGCAACTGGAATACTGCAGTTGGTAAGTTGTAAGTTTAAAATAAGGTATAAACAAACGCTTTTTGAACGAACCTGCTTACAGCGAAAACCTGCATATAACGAAATAGTTCAGAATCATCGATTTTAAAATTTAGTTGTAACGAAAACCTCGATAAAACGAACAAAACCTTCGGGGTTTTTACAACTGGAAGTTTTCTTATAATGAAATTTTGTCATAAATTAATGTTAATCTGACATTTCGCATGTTAAAATGCCATAACAACATTTGATTGACCTTTATTTTGTAACTTCGTAGCTAATGATTTCAGGTAACTTTTGTTTTCTCATTTCCTCCTTGCTGTGTCACTTTGTTGTATCTGGGAAATCTGAGAGAAAAAGTATATTACGAACGATTTCGTTATATCGGGGTGAGATTACCATTACAACGAACGAATTCTTTTGTCCCATCAGCTTTGTTGAACGAAATATATTTGACAATGGGATTTTTATTTTGTATTTATTAATTATTATCATAAAAAAGAAAGAAATTAGGGTTTATACTTTTTATTTTAAAATTTATACCGTAACGTTTGTTGCATAAATGTTTGTTGAAAGATTTGACATAGATAAATGTTTTTTGCTAATTTTACACCAATTTGATTGGGTATAAATTACTAAAAGAAGAATTTTCCTGTTTATTGTACTGAAACAAGTACAAACATCCTGTTGATAAACATACAGTTTGTTAATGGAAATTTTAAAACTTAAAAAAAAAATGGCCTTGAGAAAGTTATAATTGAAGGTCTTATTTTCATATTTATTACATCAAACATAACATTTCAGAAGAGAAAAAAATAGTTAAACGTACAAATCTGCAGTGGGAATTCCTTAATTTTATTGCTACTTAAATGTTGCAATTTTACATTCTTAACATTAAAATGTTATTACTCCTATTTAATCAGTGTCATTAAAGAACAAGTTTTTATAATGCTGTTTTTTAAATCTAACTTATGAAGACAGACACAAATAGAAGGCTACGCCTGACCTTTTTTATTATCTTTATCATTCCTTCAGCTCAAGGGAATTTCTCTCTCCTTATCAAAGATTAATAAAAGGATATTTGCTGTGACATAATAAAAAAGAAATGTACGACCCATTCCCAAGGCTGTTATTTACGTTCTAGTATTTGGCTCGAAGAAAACTGGTTTCTATGTCCAGATATTGATTAATGATCCGATTGTTAGTGATTTTGCGAAATGCTTTCGTGCAATGCACGTAAAGTTTGTATGTACAGTACTAAGAAAAGCTTACAACATTATTGGATTTTCCCATCTTCTTTTTCTTAATAGATTCTATTGCTGTTTGGGAACAGTCGAAAGCATGCTTCACAACTGTACACCTCCTGCCGTGGATGATTTTCCATTTGATGGTTTGGATAGAGAGGAGAGACTCCAGGGATGGATTGTAGTTCACGTTCTTCTAGCTGTATACATCATTGGTGCTTTGGCCATTGTTTGCGATGATTACTTTGTGCCAGTTATGCACGAATTTAGTGAACGTAAATATTGTTTTCTCTTTTAAATATATACAGTGTAAATTAATTTTTTTAAATTATTATTAGCGAGGCTGTGATTACATTATGAAATGTTGTTTACAAAACCAGTTTTATTTTTAACTTAGGCAGTAAAAACAAACTAAAAATGTTTTTATTTTTTTGTTTAATGTCGTGTGAAAAACTATGTTTTACAGGTCTTAAATTGCCTAATGATATCTCTGGTGCGACTTTCATGGCCTTAGGAACCACCTGTCCTGAACTTTTTGTTGCTTCAATCGGTAACAATATTATGTTGCAATATTTAACACTTAAGTAGAGGGAAAAGTAAAATACGGTACAGATTGAATTGTATTGTATTATTTAGGTGCCTTTATTACTGAAGGTGATATTGGAATTGGAGCTGTCTTAGGCTCAGCTGTATTTAATGTCTTGGTCATTGTGAGCGTCTGTGGAATATTTGCTGGCACAGTGAGTACGTAGATGTTTGCGAAGCACACAGTAGTAATTACAATTTTTCATTTCACTGCAATTACGTTATTTATTTGTAGGTTGTAGCAATAAATTGGCGCCCTCTTGCAAGAGATTGCATCAGCTATTTAATAGCTGTCGCCACATTGTGTTATGTAATTGAAGATGAAAAAATTAACATGTAATTTCTTTTCCTGGATTTTTTTTAAGTAATTTATCAGGAACTAGAAGTGTGATACTATTATCATTTTCGAATTATAGGTGGGAAGGAGGCGTGTTGATTCTGGAATACTGTTTTTACATTCTGGTTCTTTACCTGAACACCAGGTTTCAAAAATATTGTCAAGGGCCACGACAATCGTATGACCTCTCCGAAGGCATTGTTTCAGTTATTTTTCAATCTGCTGTGGTTGGCACTTCCGTGACAAGTTCAAATGTAAATACTTTTATCAACCAAAATCAAAACAAAATCTTATCTAATGGCGAAATTGTCACAAATCATCATTATCAAAATGAGCTGAATACCATAGATATTATTTTACATCGGAATAACAATGATTATAAGGAAAAAGAAAACTTGTCAGCAAAAAAAGAGAAGAAAAACACAACATGTTAGTCTTATTTTTACAATATTTCAATTAAGTTTTAGCAAAAAAAAATAATTGATTTTAATTTTACAGGTTATTCTGCTTTAATTTTTAAATTTCCTGACGATGGACTATTTAATCGAGTAATTTGGATTGTGTGGTGGCCAATCAAACTAATTTTTCATTTAACAATTCCCGAGTCATCTTCTGAAACAAGCTGTGCTTTATGTATACTCACATTTCTAATGAGTACGATGTACATTGCATGTTTATCCTACTTAGCCACGTGGATGGTTAGCATTATAGGTAAATTTTAAGTATTTTAATTTTAATTACCGTAAAACGGGCTAACTTTGAACAAAATTGAAAAAAGAATTACGACCCATTGCAAATTATATTTTAAAATTATTTATGCATAATATGAAGATTTGATTATGTTTTAAAAATTATTTGGTTGTTAAGTGATGTAAAAGCATTCATTAAAAAGTTATTCAACTTTAAAAAAAAAAAAAAAAAAAAAAAAAAAAAAAACTGTTCAAAGTTATCCCATTGCTTTGATCTGCAGTGAGAGTTAAAGTCCGGTATTGTAAGGAAGTCAAGGGGCAGCTATTCAGGGTCACTTCATTCAATACTTTATTTTGCATTAAAAAAAAATCAAAGCAAGAATTTTTTTTTAATTTTTGAAATTTTTTTATTTTGGCTTACTAATTGAATACTTTTTTATTCGCAGGATACACAATAAATGTTCCCGACAGCGTTATGGGGCTTACATTCATGGCATTGGGAAATTGTTTACCTGAATTTATATCTAGCATAATTGTTGCCAGACAGAGTAAATATTTGTTATTTTATTATTATTTAAGATGATTTTTTTAATAACTTTTTTTAGGTTTGGGTAATATGGCGCTTTCAAATGCAATGGGAGGTAATTTATTCGCCTTGCTCGTGTGTTTGGGAGCTCCATGGGCAGTGAAGGCCGGTATATCGGACAAAGGTTACGTAAGAATACACAGTGAAGGCTTGACGTATTCGGTAATTGCTTTATTGGCCGCTGTTGTATTCATGTTTACCGTAGTAGCAGCTAACAGATTTCGTTTAAATAAGAGAATTGGTTTTATTTGTTTTTTCTTTTACGTGTTTTACGTAATTGTCTTTTCATTGTACGAACTAAATGTGTTTGAGGTTGTGAATCTTCCTATGTGTTCGTCGAAATCAAATACTTAAATTATACCTCCTACCTCGTAAAAAGACTTTATATGTAATCATTAATCACAATTCATTCTGCATAGATTCGTTTCACCAACATTTTCATTCTTATTTATTGTTTTATTATTTTCCCTTGTTACTTTTATGTTTCAAAGCGTAAAATTAAAAGAATAATAAAATAATATTTTAAAATATATGTAATGCCTATTGATGATAACTTGAGCGCCTTTTGAAGGTTATTTTTTTTAAAACTTATTTTGCAACTTGGCATTTATGCAACAGGAAGTTGAGATTACCGGTATTTGCATATTTCATAGAAAAATGCAAAATCTCAATAATTTCACATCATAGAGCCTGTAATTACTTGTAATTGTTACTCGTCAATAAAGGAAGAACGAGATGCACTTTCCAGAGGTAAACTTTCCCATAGAGTTTTCTTATGCAAATTTTGAGAGATACGCTTGTTTTGATTTGAAATAAAATAACACAAGATCTTTTTATTTTATTTTTATCTGACTAGAATACTGTAATTGGTTATAAGTTATTGATGCGAACATTAGATTTCATCGACAACAATTGACGTTATCTGGCGAATCCAATTTAAATACGACGTCACTCGAGTGAAACCGGCTGGATTACCATTTCCGCAATTATCCTTTTCACTAAATGACGAAATACCAACTATTCTGTACAGTCCGTCGACAGATGTAGCACTCAACTGGCCACCAAAGTCATTCTACAAACGGAAGTCAAAATCATTTCTAAATAGCTACAGACGTGATATTTTCCAATACTTACGTTGCAAATATCTTCACCCTTGACTCCACCCGCACAAAGATACTCGGAAACGAGGTTTGGTCCGTACGAGACACGACACTTTGCATTAGTTATAATTTTCATGAAAACCTCTTGCTGAACTTTCGAATCTGAAATATGTTAATTATTTTTTTAAAAATATTTCCAATAACATTTAAATTAATTTGCACAAACTTTTGGTATTATGTCCCCAACCAGTTGCAACAGCTTCTATCCCTACGAGTTCCGCTTCATTCCAAGATTCTGGAGGAAGACAGACGGGACTGATGTATTTATTTAGAGGTACTGGCGTATTGATTTCAAGTAAGGCTATGTCATGAGTGAACGCCGAAGTCGAAACGAAACTGGGATGAATGTAAACAGAACTAACGGCCCGTTGTACTTCTCTTTGCTCATATTTTGAAATGTCGTGTTCGCCTAATACAATGGACATAGTTGACATTCGTACTCTAAAAATAGTTTGCTATTAATTAGTAGGTATTAATAAATTAATAGGAGTTTGGAAAATCTTTTTTTTTTCAGGAAAACAAAGGTGTAAAAATGCACTGGTCACAGAAAAACAAAGATTTTCACAAGATCCTAGGAATTTTAAAATGTTTTATACCCGTAAACACAACGAGCAGTGGTGAGAAGCCAACTGAAGGATGCAAAATAACGTTTTAATGAAAACTTTTCATCGTAAAAGTGTGATATACATACGAATCGCTAATTAGTGTTGCTCCACATCGTAAATTGTAAACTGTTTGAGAGTAGGAATTAACACTTTTCACAATTATAACAGCCTAGACAAAAAGATATTTCGAAATTATTAATTATTGGCTAATTGTTGTTTTTCGTTTTATAATGATGTACCGTCCAGGGATATTTGTTTGGAGTAGTGGTGAAACCACCCACTATACGCTTCTCTTTGCTCGGGAGATTAGCAGCACCGCAAGCAGCTGCAATCGTTAATACATTTTTCAAATATGACCCAATTGATTATTTTATTAAACACTCACGAGTTGGTTTTTTGTCGGGTTTATGGCATACTTGGCTGCCAGCTGTTTTTTTATTAAGCCAAGGAAGAAATGTTGTAACTTTAGCGTAGACTCCTGGGTAGCCAGGTGTGCCACAACCGCGTCCGAAAGAGATTATGCCAGCAACTGTGTAAATATCATTGTTATCGGGAAGAAAGAGCGGTCCGCCAGAATCTCCCTAAGAAAAAATTGGGTCACATTATACATGTCGTTAATTTACTTTGCAGAAGTAGTCTTACTTGACACGCATCTTTACCGCCTTCTATATGCCCCGCGCACATCATAGTGTTTGGATTATAATATACAGTAAAATTTGCTTTACAAATTGCATCTTTCAATACTGGAACATCAACTTCAAGTAATTGTTCGCTTTCCTTTCCACCTGCAAAAAACATTTTAAAAATCTAAGAAATTAAAAATACCGTATTTTTCGATTTACAAGCGCACCCCGAAATAGACGCGCACCCCATAACGGTTTCGTAACGTGACGAAAAAATGTCGAAATCAATACGAATAGATCAAATATTTATCAATACATCAATATTTGATCTATTTATAACATTAAAATTAGTTAAATAGTTCAAATCAAAATTAATTTAATAAAATGAATTAAATGCAATGAAATGAAAAAAATTATTAAATAAATAGAAGCACCCCTTCCCCAAATACGGTAAGTATCGTAACAGCAGGATTTTACACTTAATTGCTTTGAAGTGTTGCAATTAATTATACAATATATGCGAACGGATTTACAAAACAGAATCAGTTTGTTTTCACTTGTAGTAATAGTAAATTCTAAATTTTAACAAAAGGTGGTAATAGTGTACGTGTCGCTGCCACAATTTCGATTCTTTTTAATTGTTTGTTTTTTGCTTTGTTATTTTTAATCTCGTTTTTGACTTACTGAACTCCGTAGCTCCCCATCCAGCGACCCACCCTGTTTCGCCAACAAAGTTGTTTTCTTGCGTTGGTAAGCAAATAGGTTGAATTCTTTCGGAGAATTGTATAACTTTGACCGTTTTGACCAGAGCAATGTCACTGTCGACCTTTGATTCAACTCCGAAATTCTCATGCGTAATAATCTAAAATGATGTTTTTATATGAGTCGTTACATCAAATGATAATGACAAGGAGGAAAAACTAGCGTCAAAATAAAAACTACAGATGTTCTCATTCATCAGATTCGTGAAGTATTCAAGGTTATCGTACGACAAATAGTTCTTACTTCTTGGACACTCATCTGGGTCGCAGGGCCGTCCGTCATTGTTCCTCTGTTGTAATCTCCCAAAACGATGAAAATGTCACTAGGTGAGATGCTGTTGAATTTTAAAATAAAATCTGTTATCATTAAGTAATTGAAAATTGTATACGGTATTTACCCAGGAAAGCAGTGACCAGCAGATAATACAAAGCGATTATTAATTACTGAACCACCACATATCAAATCGCCCGATGACCAATATAAAGCTGCCTGAAAGTAAGTTTTAATTTAAAGATGCAGATTTTTTAACTGTTTTGAGTTTTCAAATATTTACAAGCCATGGATATGCGTTTTGTTTTGCTTGCACTCCACCTACTATTCTTCTCCGATTTCCTACACCACAAACTGAAAGAAATGAACTTGTTATTTTAATTGATGAAAGCCGCCTTTTTATCTGCATATTTCTTACCGCACGTATCTATTAAAAATAACAAAAAAAAATAATTATTTTTTAGAATGTATTTCTAATAGTAGATGGAAGATGGTACTTACCACTTTGTCTCGGGTATAAAGTGCGTAATGTTTTTGATACCGCTATGCTTTTAGTTTGTTTCTAGAATATAAAAAATAATTATTAATATCAGACCGTTAAATAAAAATATAAAATCTGGTAAAGTGTATTATAAAAAGGAAAAAAAAAATCAAAGCGATTTTCCTTATTATTGTGAAGTTGGCTTTTCCTTGACATTGTATTCTTAATTTGATTTAGTCATTTGTTACGTACATTTTGAAGTCAAATTGGGTGTAGTTACATGAATGCGAAGCTGGTAATAAAATATTATTTAGAGCGCTATACCATATAAAACTAATGCGATTATATGGCATGCTTTTCCCAATGCAAACATACTGTTGCACACCTGTGCTGTGTAATATGTCGGCAAATAGATCAAAACTTGATGGAAACATTATCAATACTCAACCATTAAAAATATAGCAACTACATATTACAGGTTTGAAACTTTAATTAAATTTACTATCTGATTTTTAAAAAATAATTAGCATTGTGAAATTGGTCAAATCACTTAAACGTACATTAGCACAAAAGTAGAAACTATGAAATAAATTTTCTTAATAATTGTATTAAGTTGTTATGGGTTTTTTTTTTTACCTTGGCTGGAGATGCATTAGATGTCAAAACTAGAAAAGATGCACACAAGAGAACATACATTAGTCGTGTCATCTTTGCGATGAAAAGGCGTCTGTTTGTTGAATTGAGCCGCTAATAGGTACCAAGTTGATTCATATATCTACCAATAGCATGCGATTCCATTTATTCGGCGTCACTAGGTACGACATCAAAGGAATTTTTTTCATAATCAACGCTACATGTTTATCGCGAAATCGTCGCTTCAATGTGCAGATGTGCTCTAGAGACTGCGTGTCACTAGGGCAGATCTATCACTCTAATACTAACAGCTGTTGTGCACAAAAGAGTTGATTGAAGTAAGGAAATGCAATTGCTAATTCGGGAAAAAATAATTTGTGACGGTATTTCTGAAAAGATTAATTGGAATTTTTTATTTTTATTTTTTTTTAAAGATGTGGTGAAACTGATTTTAACCCTTAAACTAGAAAGTGATAAATGGCAATGGTTACATTTTGAAACTGTTTTGAATTAATCAATCTTGTTTGAAATGAATTGATGAGTATCGTAATTTTTTTTATAATGCACGATTAATTTAATTTAATTAAATATAAAGGAAATATTAAATAATTTTCCTTGTTTTGAAATTTTATGGTTTTACAAAATATATACATTATGTGTGAGCAATTTGTTTTGCAACACAAGTGCACAATGAGGAAAGCAATAATAATAATAAAAAAAATCTTTTTATTAAGAATAGCGAGTATCGTAACGCACATTTCAATGAAGTGGGAATTTACGAGCACTATTTAGTAATTTTAAAGTGGATAATATTGTAATTGATTTACAATTCATTCGGTTATTAAGATTTAACCGAACCTTAGATAAATATAATAAATATTTTAACTGAAAAAATAATAAAATTGTATTTGTTAAAATGAATTACTTTCACTTACGGTACACCATTTGACGAATTCTTAGTTTGTTTACGAAAGGAAGCAAAAAAGGAAAAGCAAATTGCCATTATCAGTTTTATTTCTTCGTATTTTTGGAATTAAGATTTTATTTCACAATTTGTATATCCTGAGAGGCTTTCTAGAGTTCACACCCAAATGCTCCAGAATCATCTTTGAAAATGTCAATAGCCTAACTGATTTCCTGATATTTATTATAAAAAGGAACAAATTTTTTTTTCTTTTTTCCTATATCACAGAAATATGTCTAGAATTAGATTTACACAATTTTTAAAAATAAATTATTTCAAAAATTTTATTCGAAAACTTAATTAATAAAAACAATTCTGTAAATAAGTAGCTGCCCTCAAACTTCTCTGCTAAACGCTTACATCAACTGCCCGATTGAGGACATCATGAGTTTATCAATAAGATTATTTATGTTAATAAGGTTTAGACTATTCTGGACGCTAGAGGGCGGGAGTTACTCTGGATAATATTATAAGTGTTACCATATGACGTGAGCAAATTTGCATGCACATGAATAAGGTACCGTATGGTATTTAATTACTTAACTTTTAGTTAGTGAATAAAATTTTTGTTGCTTGATTTGTGATGGTGAATAAAAGAAAAACAAAAACTACGATGTACAATATTTTATTACTCAATTTTAACGTCAGCACAGCCTCTGAACGTTTCTTGAGCTCCACACCCAAGTTTTCCAGTTCCGTCACCACAAAAGTCCCATCTGTTTCCTGTAAAATATTTTTGAATACTGGTACTATTAAATTGCGTCATCTTAAAAATTTAATTTTTTTATGTAGCATTACCTGTCCAATAGTCCCATTGAAGGACACAATGTTCGCACACAACGTCGTCAGGTAATTTCATTTTCACGCGGAACTCTTTTTGTCCTGCAGGAACTTTAACTTTGGTTCCTTGTCCATCAGCCTGAGTAAGAATGTGCTTATTGAGGCATTCCTGGGTTCCATCTTTACCATCATTTTCCAGAGGGCAGAGACGAAGTTCGTACCAACCCAAATGATTTTGGGTTAATTCAATCCACGTATCAATAACCTAAAAATAAATCAAAATGTTTAACAAGGTAAATTTAATTAAAACTGTGAATTTGAAATATGAAACTTACGGCTCCCCTTTTGTAGGTTCTAGTTATTACTCCCTGTCCATATTTACCCCCCAATTCGTTGTTTCGTGGATCAGCTTGATTCCATGGATCCCCGCAAATTCCGCATTTTCCAGCGTTTACAATGTGTTGTTGCTGTAAAATAAATTTAAAATTTATTTTTTCAGATCATGGTAGTGAAATTTTAAACTGAAATTTCTCAACTTGCGTAAATTTCATATACGTATTACTTTTTAATGAAACAGATATTTTAGTATACAAGTTGCACAATTACTCACTCGTGAGACAAAAAGTTACCGTATTTTAACATTTACTCACAGTGAAACCACCACAGAATAACTCATTATCGTTGAAGTTTGATGGCGTTTTGAAGCCGTCTCTCCATGCTGACGAGCGGGATGGAGGATCTCTTAAACGACCGTGACCAGCAACAGCTGCTACTAAACATGCGAGGACCACGAAATACATTTGATTCTGACTGTTGCAAGTAAATTGAGTCTACCGCACACTAAATGCAAGTATACTTGCTTTTATCGTTTATTATTTTTGCTGAGTCGATGAATAAATAAAACTGTCAATGCAATCATGTTTTTTCTTCATCATTTTTGAAGATGAAGTCACAATTGGACTTCGTTAACGCTAGTGATGAGTGAATAATGTTGAATCAAGTTAGACTTGCACTTTATTTATAGATACAACAAGGAACCGGAATTTAACTATCTTTCTTAACAATTTTAATATCAGCACAACCTCGGAATGATTCTTGAGGTCCACATCCAAGTTTGCCTTTTCCGTTATCACAAAAGCCCCATCGATTACCTGTGAAAAAAAATGGAAAAAAAATTACTCTTATATTTTTTTCTCATTTACCTGAAAATTTAAAACGTATTTTCAATATTTAACTTTAATTTAGTATATGTCACATGGTTATTTTACCTGTAACCCAATCCCATTGAAGTACGCAATGTTCGCACGTTACATTTTCTGGAAGTTTCATTTTTTCTAAGAATTTTAATTGCTTGTCGGGAACAGGTACACGACTACCAGTACCGTTCTCTCTTTGCAACACGTTCTGATTAAAGCATTCTTGAGTTGCATCTTTCTCATTGTTTTCTAATGGACAAAGACGTAGTTCGAACCAACCCAAATGATTTTGAGTCAGTTCCACCCACGTATCAATCACCTTAGAGATTTACACTTGAATTAGAAATTTATTCCACTAAAAAAAATCAATCACTTTTTACCTCGCCTTGTTTATAAGTTTTGGTGATTTGACCTGACGCGAATTTTCCGCCTAATTCGTTATCGCGTGGCTCTTTTTGATGCCAAGGATCACCACAAATTCCACATTTGCCTTTATTTCTAAAGAATTGAGTCTACAGTACGGCTAAATTAGTTTTTGTTTATAAATTTTACAGGTATTAATTCTAATTCTATAAAACGAACCTCGTATCCACCACAGAACAATTCGTTATCGTTATGGTTTACGGGAGTTTCGTAACCATCTCTCCAAGCAGAAGATCTCGATGGAGGATTTCTTAAACGACCATGGCCACGAACAGAACTAAAAACGCAGAAAAATGTGAGTACAGACACGATTTGCATTATGAGTAGTATAATCGAAGTCTAAAACACTTCGCTCACGATTTCGCACACATTTATATGAGCTAAACGTAAGATAAGATCAAACGACACATTTCTCTGCTTGTAGTTTAATGACAGGAGTAGAACTTCCGCCTTTAGATGCTCTTGTTACATAAATGATGTATTCGAGTGAGGAAAATGGGAACACATGATTAAACTTTACTTGATTTATTTCTCAAGTTTTACATTCAAATATATTTTCAATTTTTACACCACACAAATGTCTTCTCCTACTGCATTAGCTTCTATCCATGGAATGAATTCGGCTACTTTAGTAAGGCCACTTGGATAACCCTCTTTTGCACATCCTTTCAAACTTCCAAACGAAACAATTCCAACTTGAACTTTTTGGTTTCCAGATTTCACGAACACTGGTCCTCCAGAATCTCCCTAAGTTAATACAAAAATTAGTGAAACAATCTTATCATCACTTAAATGCCGTAGAGTCATTACGTAGCAAACATCTGGAAAGTTATCTGGCATGTGCGGATAACCACAACACAACATGTGTGGCTCGTACCAGAAATATTTTAATTTTTTGGCACACAATTCGTTATCAACGATTGGAAGGTCGGTTTCCATCAAAAGACTGCTGGTAAATTCTGTTAATAATAAGAAATAAAGTATTTACTCGAAATTTATTTTCTAAGATATACTGACGATGGAGAGTTTGCCCCCAACCGGCAACTGTGGTCATTATATTTCCAAGATTTTTATTTGAATTTATACAGATAGGTTTTATGATGTCGTTGTACACAACTGGTTGCTCTAATATCAGCAAAGCTATGTCAGAGTCGAATTTTGCTTTACCGTTCGGAAATGTTTCATGTTTTATAATCTGAAGTACGGTTACATTACAAGTTAAGTGCGAGTCAATTTAATTGGTCTTTAAAATGGTAAACTTACCTTTCGAACTCCAATTCTCACTTCATTGCCTTCTTTCTTGTCTATGTTGTGTTCTCCAAGCACGACAGCCACTTCCTGTGGTGTCTTGTGGTATTTTCTTGTAAATAAAATGCAATTTGTTATTAGATCGGAAGAATGTGTAATTACGAAATGGTACTAACTTTTTCATGTCATAAATGCAGTGTGCTGCTGTTAATACCGTTCGAGAATTTATGAGAGCACCGCCACAAAAGTGGATGACAGGATAATCAGTGTCTTGAATGGATACCTAATAAATAAGAATTATCATAATTTCAACATTTTGATCAGTTTATGATTAATCTTATACCAAAAATGGATGCGCATGTCTGAAGCTTTCTTTTCCGGAAATTATTCTGTCTTCAGCTGAAAATATTAATAATGAAAGCTAGGTACATTATAAATTGTCTAGTGAAGCAATAGAATTTAAAGTTGCTTAAAAGATTACGTACGGTTAAGCCAAAATCCGCTGATGTTTGAAATTAAAGCGAAGAGAAGGACAAAATATGTGGTTGCCATTTCGAATGGATGAACTGAAAAGAGTCAAAGTCTTGTTCGTTAAGAATACTGTGTGCAATTTACTTATGTTGTCGTATTTGCACAATATTGCACAATAAGCATTTTATTATGCAAGTACGGTAGTCATTATGGTTATTTGTTAGAAATGTTTGCACGTTGCACGTTAAAATTTGTATTTATTATTTATTTATTTATTAGAGCTTTAGTGATCTGTCATTGTGGCAAAGGCTTTGTTTCACCGTACTTTGCATTTTGCATTAAAATTTTAAATTTGTTCTTGAAATTTTTATGAGAATATTAAAAATAAAAATACTGTAGTTAATAAAACTGAGCACAAAATTGACTATAAAAGTTAAAAACCACTTTATTTCTTAAGTTTAAAAGATCTTTTAAATAAAAATTGCAAACATTTTACATTTTAGAATAAACGTTTTATTGTAAAACATTTTATTTTACATTACATTACACAAATGTTTCCTCCTACTGCATTATCAAGTATCCAGGGTACAAACTCGGAGACTTTAGTGACCACACTTGGGTGTCCTTCTTGAGCACATCCTTTTCCACTACCAAACGACACTATTCCAATTTGGACTTTTTTGTCTCCAGATTTAATAAAAACTGGACCTCCAGAATCTCCCTAAACATTAATTTACAAGATTACCATAACTTTTTTTCTGTGGTTCTGTTCACAATTTGACTTACGTCACAAATATCTGGATGATCTTCTGGCAACTCTGGATAACCTACACACAACATGTGTTTTTCATACCAATTAAACATAAATTTATCTTCGCATTTCTTGTTGTCTATAATTGGAATGTCTATTTCCATTAGAAGACTGCTGGTAAACTCTAATAACAAATAAAAATATGTAAATTTATTCTTAAAAAATATACTTTGCAAAATAACTACGTTCAAGTGTTTGTCCCCAACCAGCGACAGTGGCCATAACATATCCCAAATTTTTATTTGAATTTATGCAAAGTGGTTGAATAATATCACTAAATGGTACTGGCTTGTCCAAAATCAAAAGAGCAATGTCTGAATCGTATCTCTTAACACCGTTGGGGTACGTTTCGTGTTTTATAACCTAAATAAAACGGATTTTTAATCATTTAAATTACTTTTTTAAAAATATGTGCTTTTACTTTAATAACGCCTCTTGTTAGTTCATTGCCTTCTTTCTTATGAATATTGTGGTCCCCGAGAGTCACCGATATTTCAGAAGGTTTTGAAGTCACTTTACTACAAAAATCTAATTTATATATAGCTATTACAGTTTAACCAATTTTCTTTCTTACGTTTTCATATCATAAATGCAGTGAGCTGCTGTTAAAATGGTGCGGGAATTAATTAGTGCACCGCCACAGAAATGGAAATAGTCCTCAGTGTCTTGCAGGGTAACCAGAAATGGATAGGCATGTCTACCTGGTTCTTTTCCGGAAATTATTCTATCTTCAACTGATAAATATATGATAAAAAAAATTAGAATTTTATAAATTATTATTTCTTTGGTTACAAACCATTTTCATTTAACCGGAAGGCACCGGTGTTTAAAATGAGAGCCACGAAGAACCAAATAGGAGCGTATGCCATTTTGAAAACCTGAAATGTGAATTATTCACTTGTGCGGTTAAATATATTATGTAACGATTGTGCTGACAGTGTAAGCACTCATTATCATTCCATTCTGTTCCAGTTGAAGATAGAGTGGTTCATTAAGTTTGCGTACGAACCTAAAACCAACATTCGAATATTACGAGTGATGCTATTTCACCAAAGTGCAGGAATTTGCACTTTAAAAACTTCAAACCATTATTTCATTCTTTGAAACTTTATTCATTTTTAGACATTACAGGCAAATTTGTATTTTGCTACAACACACAAACATCTCCAGCTGCATTAGCAACAATCCAATCAATAAATACTGATAATTTAGTATAAACTGCTGGATATCCTTTTAACGCACAACCCAAAGCACTGTTGAATGAAACCAATCCAATTTGCAGTTTCCGCCCGCTTTTTTCGATAAACAATGGACCGCCAGAATCACCCTTTAAAAAAATTAAATTTTGAAACTTAATTTCCTTAAAAAAAAGTAAAATACCGTATACCTGACAAATATCTTTATGACCTCTTGGCAAATCGGGATATCCTGCACAAATCATTTTAGCACCATTCCAATTTTTCCTAAAAGATTTTTCGCATCTTTCGTCTTCAACTATTGGTACTTGAATCTCAAGGAGATAAGTACTGGTAGTTTCTAATAGAATTACTGTAATTATTATTAGTTTAAATTAAGAAGTCATTTAAACTAACCGTCTAACGTTTGACCCCAACCGGCCACTGTTGGTGGCACAGAACCGTAATCAGTTCCGCGATACAAGCAAATCGGTTGAATAGCATCAGTAAAAGAAACGTCTTCGTTTAGGATCAACAATGCTATATCAGAATCAAATGGAGATACTTCTGTTCGACTTTTGTATGTTTCGTGAATAATAATCTTTAAAACAAATACAAATTTTTTCGCCGCTTTTTTCGGTTATTTTGAGTCTCAATTCGTACTTTATCAACTAATCGTGTCAGTTCTGTTCCTTCTCGTCTGTACATGTGATGCTCACCGAGAATCACCATTATTTCGTCGGGAGTGAACGACATGTTACTGGTAAAATAACAGAAAAATGTTTTTAAGGATTAGATTAGTTTTAACATAATTCGTGATTGTTATGTACTGCTTTGGGTATAAAACGCAATGTGCAGCTGTTAATATCGTTCTGGAATTGATGAGAGATCCACCGCAGAAGTGAAGAAGGTATTCTATTTCTTGAAGAGTCACCTGTATTTTTTTAAATTGATATGTATATTTTTAGTTTAGTTAAATGAATGGATAGAACTTACTATGAACGGATGTGAGTTTTGTTTGCTGATTTCACCTTGAATAATCCTGTCTTGAACTGTAATACAGAATTAAAAAAAATAAAAAAATACTGTCATATAGACAAAATTTACCATTTAGTGGAGTTGCATTAATTGCTCCAAACAAAAGCACGAAACAAAATGTGAGTGGTGATGTCATTTTAGCTATTATCAAGCTCAAAGAAATATAGAAATAAAAGTAAAATTTTTACTCTTTTTATTCACTATAATTTTGCTGATTGTGCAAAATACGTGAAGTTATTTTTAAGTGACTATTTGTTTTGCTACAGAAGTTACACTTGAATAGCTTCGTTAACAGCAGTTCAATTTTATACCGTGTAAGAATGTAAGAAAATGAACTGGTTCATTCATATTTAATTATCCATTTACTCATTAGTGTCTTAGACATGTCTTCTGAATTAATAAAAAGCGAAGTTGTTATTCCTTATTAACTACAGTTGATTATTTAATCCAATTTCATAAATTAAAATTTTATTCCCCGAAAAACAAAAATACACTTCTCCTGTATACACCAAACTGTTCCGCCATCTACCGATGGAAATAGAAAGTGTTTGAGTTTCAATTTCTCTCACAAGTTGGCGATACTTACATACTGCTCAGCAAAGTCGATACGAGGGAAGAATGAATTTAATTTTATACTTTGTCGCTACTGGCACTGTAGACGTAAAGAAAAGAGTAGGTGCATTCAAAAACTAAAACTGAATCATCTTATCATCATAAAATTGATTCTAAGACGAAAAAAAGATGAAAAGT
>JAQFZP010000613.1:0-30774 GCA_034695745.1 Geophilus truncorum
CGTCGGGTAGTTGTGCAGTGGCAGACCAGGATTTTATATTACCCTGCTCATTTGATAACAGAAATTTGGATTTGGATTTATACTATGTAATACTAAAATTCCAGCAACTATGGTGACCCTTTCGTCGTCTGCACGTGGTAAGTGAAATCTTATTTTGAGTTTGACTCAGTACCGGCGACCGAGACCCAAATCAAAATTTCCCCACGCGGATAAATATGCGAAGAAGCCGGATGAGCTCAGCTGGTTTCACCGGCAGCATAATTTCCTTATTATTCATTTCATTTGATTCAAATTTTTTAAATTTTATTTTGAAATTAATTATATAAAAACTATAATTGATGAATTTCTGTTATTTCAGGCAATGACCATGAAGATGGATACCCCGATATGACAGTAATTAGTGATATCGACGAAAGTGGAATTAACACAAATCTACGAATACGTTACAACCGCAACAAAATTTATGTATCCTTCTGAGTAATTCGTGGAATTTCTTTCGTGGGGTTTCCTTCCGTTTTGTTTATTTGGTGGTACTTCGACTTCCAGAAATTTGTCAAGGCACCACTTCCCATCATGCCGCGAAAACATTAACACACCGCTAAGCTCACTCTTAGATAAATCCGTTTTAAGGGTTGAAGTTGAGCTGTTCGACCTGAGACATTCTTTGCATTCTTCTTAGAGGGACTGGGATAGGCCACCAAAAAAAAAAAAAAAAAATGTGTCAAGTTAAAATTGTTTCATCTTTTCAATTTACCTCACCTTGAAAAGAAAAAAGTCTCACGGAATCGTAAATCTGCTTAGAAAAGCAGTCAGACTCTCATAAAAATGACTGAATTGTGATTTATTGATCTCCGTCGCGCGATGCGAGTGAAATTGCAATTTATCCAACTCGTAAAAATCCGTGCGATTAGGTTTTAAATGATTGAAATTAAAATGGAAATTTATTCGGCGAAAAGGGGTGAGATGATTTTGAAATTATAATTTGAAAAATGAACCTTGAAACAATTTCTGTTTCTAAGATACCGTTTCAATTTGTTTTTGCCGGATTCAATGTCGGCCCAGCTATCAGTTTCCGTTTCCATGGTAACGGGATGCAGCTGATGGCGGAGAATAAAGATTTTAAAGCAGCTGCTTTACATAGGCGACCTTAAAAACTCGAAAAAAAATTTACTCACAAAATCTAAAAATATGAAGTGATAAGACTTGATATATTTTACCCTACATTTTATTTGAGGTGGTAAAACAAAAAACACAACAGCTTGCACTCAAGAATCCAATAATCCTGACGCAGTGAAGTGTGTACCTCGAATTAGATTCGTTTTCTCTGTATGATACAAACAGAACAACAAAGCCGAGAGGAATTGGATAAGCCACAATTTTTTCTATTTTTTTGGAATTTTTTTTGGGGAACCAGCTGTGACTCATAGGACTTAGAAGTGTGCGAAAATTGCACGTCACACCACAAAATTCCTAACTCTCTATTTTTTCTTCTTTTTTTGGTGGTAGTGATGCGAGTAGACTGAAGAAACAAAAGCACTCGACACAAACACCACTCTGTAAAAAGGGAAAGAGGCACATCGAAAGAGCAATGAATTTGTCTAAATGGCCACTTGAACATCCCTACCCCATGTTTGTATTCAGTCTGCTGCCATATCTTATTGCCAGCAAACTTCGACTGCATCGGAAATCAGGAAATATAGAAACGTCGTTATATTTTTCCCGGAAATTTCCGAAATAACAGAATTTAAGAAAGAAAACGTTCAATTTTGTATTGTAACAAAAATTGAAAATGTCACCCGAAATTTCCCATTTTTTTTCTTCAAATTTTTAAAATATTTTTTATTTTCTCCGAATTTTCATTTCCACTTTAATTACCTCCATTTGCATTGTAAATGCGTGAAAATCATTACATTTGCTCACTTTCACCACATTTGACCTCAATAAAATCCCCTTTATTAGCGAATTCCCCCATTTTAGCCAAATTTGACCCCAAAAAATTCATTTTTCCACCATAATGCCCGTAATTGATTGCCATCAGCACATCGTTGTCGACTCGCTTGTCTAAGCACTGACAGTAAACGCAGAATGCAAGCTTTTGCCAGGGTTTTCAAGTACCCTTGCTTATCGACCACGCCAGTTGCTGCAAAAGCTTCGATGTTCTAGTTTTATACACCAACTTAACTCCTGGCGGTTGCGCATATTATATTCACGTCATGCATTGTCCGTGGGAAATGAGTCCACGTGCCCATTAGGGGTTGAAAATTTAAAAAAAATTATTGAGAATCTCTCTTTCGCTTCCTCTATAACACATGGGCATTTGCTTTGCTTTCTCTCGAGCCCTATTTTTCGATTTGTCTGGTGTACTGTCAATTTAGTGCAGAATGGCCTCTGAATGATTGATTTTGGAGGAGGTAGTGGGGGAAATTGTAGTCTGCTTGATTTTGCTGACTTGTTGGTGAGTGATAAGAGTGTTATGCTGTTGCTGCAGGTTCAGGGTGTTAAAAAATAATGAAAAAAAAAGAGCTTTCAGGTTTATCACTCACTTTTTGAATTTTTTTTGTTGTTGAAGAGTGTGGGTGGTGAATATGAATGAAAAAAATCGTGTCAGAAAAGTTTAGTCTGTTTTTCTTTATTTTTTTGGGTTGGTTGTTAAAAATAAATATTAGGGTTTAAGTTGTAGTCATTACTCATCATTACAATTTTTTAATTTGTTGGTTTTGTGTTTATTTTGAGTTAAACCATTGCAAAATCGTGACATTTATTTGTTTTTTTAATACTACTTTTTTTTTTAATTTAATGTGTGTGTCATAGGTAAGTGTGGTTTCTGTGTTGATGAGAAACCAACACGATGAGTCATTCCCCCTAAATAAAAAAGAAATCAATGAATGAACTATGAACATTCATCTACATGCATGCACAATCCCTTTATTCATTTATAAAAAGTATTACATTATAAAGCGTCTATCAGCTTTAATTTTGGCGTATTTTCTAAAAATAACCATAAATGAGGGTTATTAAAACAGGAAATGAAGATACGGAGTTTGCGCATAAAGCTCTGAATGCATTAAATGTTAAAAATAAAGCTGCTTTTAAGGTTTTAAATGGTGGAATTACAGTATAGGTGGTTAAAAAGTCGTTAAGCCAATTTTGAAGTTGTGCTTTTCCATTAAATATCACATTTTATAAACGGCGTTTTAGGTTTAAAGTGGATTTGCATTAACAAAACAAACATATTTCACATAAAGGGGTAGTAGGAGTTGAAGGTCGATAGTGAAAACAAAGACCGCTGATTTCATCTCGAATTACAATCGCTTGAAATGGGCTTCCAATGTTATCTTCTCCATTGTATCCGTTTAGATATGTTATCTTTTCTATTCCAAATCATCTTAAGAGTTGTTCAACTTAATTTTAAAACTAAAAATTTTTTTTGTAAATTTTTTTGTTGTTGTCATTGACTTTTGGGTTCAATGGGGTTGAGGTGGAGACGCGTCGTCTCCGCCTCATCATGTGCCAGCTTCACAGGGGTTTGGAGCACGTGCGTGAGTCACTTATTGTAATCAGCTGTTCTGTGTGGTTGGATGGAGGGGGTCACCTACCATCTGCCACTACCCCCTTTCATTCTCTCTCTGCTTTTTTGCCTTTATCCCCCCATCCCCCTGCTCAAAAGAGTGACACTTCACCTGAAATAAAACTGCAGGTGAACATTAGTAGGGAAAACACGCTTTTTACGATGTTCTGCCTTAATTAAATCTCAGACTTATACAGGGACGATCCTTATTGCAGTGAATCCGTATAAAGAATTGGACATTTATGAACCGGTAAGTTTTAAATTATTTTTTTTATTCGCTTATTCTAGTGTTTTTAATGTGATAATTAGGATTGTGGCTATTCTAATTTGAAAAAAATTGTATTTATTTGCCTGCTTTGAAATTTTCTAATTTTTTAAAATTCAGATTGAGAAAGATTTAATTTTGCGCGACATAAAGTCAATTTTTCCTAATTAAAGCAATGGAAAAAGTGTTTTATTTAAAATTTAAATTTTCTTTAGTGTCAGAGAATAGAAGTAATAGAAATCCTAATTTTTTTAGTTTTTTTAAAAGTGTTTGTATAAAGACATTTTAAATCCAGTGGTGCCAAAGAAAATGACCTTTAACGAAAGCAAAAAGTGTTTTATTTAAAATTTAAATTTTCTTTAGTGTCAGAGAATAGAAGTAATAGAAATACTAATTTTTTTAGTTTTTTTAAAAGTGTTTGTATAAAGACATTTTAAATCTAGTGGTGCCAAAGAAAATGATTTTTAACTGGCAACTGCTTTAACTAAAAGCAAACTTATTTTAATCGGTTGAAAGAGAACTGACTAAAATTTTATTAATATTATTATATATATTTTTTTGTGTGTTTGTTTTGGAATGTACAGTAGTTGCTACAGCTTTGTTTCATATCTAACTGAAAATAATCTAAATTTGATTTTAAAAGATGTCAACCACTTTAATTGCACAATAACGCAAATTCCTCTCATTTGGTGGTCTAGGTCATCATAATTAAGTCTGTATATTACACATTACTCCAACCAATTACTTTAAAAAGTTTAAAATAGCGGCACTTGTCACCGAAGTCGAGGGAGTGAGTGAAGTTAGGAAGATTGAACTTGATTACTTGTCTGTTGCAATGCAAGTGCAAATCTCTCACGAGGGAGCATGCAGTGGTCGTATCTGTGGTCTCTTGTGGCGACAACCAGTTGTACTCGAACACTAGTATAAACCCTTACTCGTCAGTAGTTAATGCAATTGCCTAACTTTTCCAGTTTGCCAATTCCAGTAATGAACAGCGAACTGTTACTCATTCGCTTTGTACACGAAAGAAAAGAGAAAACAAAACACAATGGTTTATATCGTCACGTAGTGGCCTTGCTTGTCAGTGCAATTTCAATTTAGAACGTGGTGAGTCTCTGCAGATATTAAAGGGACAACACCCAAAACATATCGTAAAATCGTCCCAATAATACAAGTACGGCATCCATTGAGATATGGATCTTATTTGTACAGTTTTATCAGTTAATTAATTTACACATGGTTTGTTTTGGCCATTTCCGCCTTTACTAGTATCTAAGCTTTCATTTGCACTTCATTTGCGTGAAGTGCATTTTCGTGCTCGAACCCTAGTTTTATTCGAGTACAAGCGGGTTTCTAATTTGTAGCATTAATAGATTCAATGACCGAGTTGTTTTGATCATTAAATTCGGTATTATTATGAAAAACATGATCAAAAAGGAGAAATTTACTGTTTTCAAATTTTATCAACAGGAGAACTTCATTATAGTCGGTTGACAGAAGACTTAAATTGACAGTTTTTAACTCCATCCCTTCCCCTTTAATGAAGAAATTAAATATTCAGTCATTCAGTTGAATGATTTATAATGCCTGTAGAGTTACATGGAAGTTCCGTTAAATTTTTATGTCAGATTTATAAAAACAAATTTTTTTTTCTGTGGTTGAAATTTAATATAAAACTATTAAATTAATAAACAAACACGACTCTGTAATGGTATTTCATTAAATTGTATCGTAACGAGCAGTTCTAGAAATCGAGTGACAGGTTAAAAAAGAGATGACATCATATCTCATAAATTGGCTGCATGTGTGGGAGTGAAAAGGGTGGGGTAACTTCACCCTTTATATCCGGACATGCCTGCTGTTCTTAGATGATCTCGGGTTTCCTGGGCGCCAATTCTTCTTTTTATATAATAATTTTGTTCTCACTTTTTTCTTGGAAAAAAATAACTCGAGTTTCAGTTGGTTCTCTTCCAGAAATGACAAGCATTGAAATAAATTACATTAAAAAAAAATGTAATTTAGTATTCGGACGGCGAAATTGCATATTTTGAAACCTAAAATTACATTTTTGTTTCTTGGGGAATAAATATCAAAATTTAAAGAAGAGAATCAAAATTATTGTTGCAAAGCACAAATTCAATGCCACATTAATATCTGACAGATTTCCATTAGTGCAATCAGATAAATCTGAAAGCAGAGAACAGTTTTCAACATTACAACTCATAATTCGAAAATATAAGGCAACTGGAAACTGTTGAAAGTGCAGACATTGAAAAATTTGTGTTTTCAAGCACCACTGATTCCCTGGCCTGTGGTAGCCAAATAAAGATGAGCATCAAGTACCTCTTGCTTGTGCCTCTTTGATTTGCAGACTAATTTATTAGTTTCACCCCTTGGTTTGCTTCTAGGGGGAGTTTTAGCCCCACACTAACACTAATTGGCTTGAAATAGCTATAAGGGGTGGTGCATAACCCTAAGTTTACTTCTTGGAAGTGCCTGGATATTAATAGTTATTTCTTTCTGCAAGCTAGATTATAGCAAAATCCCTTTTTCAAGTACCACACACTTATGGAAGATAGTGTGTGATTATGGCTCATATTATCACTCCCCTCTTGTGAGGATTTGATGAAATTGAAGTTTAAAAGCTTGGGAACTTTAGTGGGATGAAATAATAAAAAAGATATTTTGAGGCAATATAAGAGAAATTGGGAAGGAAAGAATTGCTGTATTTGTGCAATTTGTTAGTGTTGCCATGGAAACAAGGACTGGATCAAAATGGAAGCTTTGAGTCAGGAAATTACTCCACTGCTGATACTTTACTTGCCTTTTTTTTCATTATCTGCTCAAGGTTATTGTTATTTATTTATTTATTGGGTGAAGGGATCTGGAATTATCAAATGTAGCAAAGTCCAATATTCAGAGATGAGTGCTTTTTGAGTTATGTGTTTGTTTGTTTTTAGTTAGGAAAGTAAAAAGTTTTATGTGAAGAATTGTATCTAATTTATTGCTATTGGGGAATTTTTATTTCATGTCATGGGAAAATCGATTAGTCGAGTTTGGAAATGTCAGTTGAATCACCCAAAATGTTATGTTTTTGACCTTTTGGGAAGATAAAGCCTAATTCCAGTGTTGAGAATTCAACAGAGAAACAATTGATCGTTTATTACGAGATTTCATCATGTGTTAGTCATCGTTCTAATATTTTGACTAACCCCATCATTTTTTTAAGAAAAAATTTTTTCGGGTCAAGGCAAAGAAAAGGCAAAGAACCGAAAGTCTCTATCCTTCCTGGATATCAAAGGCGGATGTTTTTTTTTTTTTTCTACTTTGCTTTCTTTCTTTAGGAAGTAACAAGCGGTTTTTAAATGCACAATTAAAATAGGAATATAAAGAGAGACAAACTGTTCGCTTCGGATCGATCTGTTTTGCAGTCAACGGCCAAACGCATTTATCAAAAACGTGATTTAAAATTCAAACAATTTGAAATATGGAACATAGTTTGAATTCTACATTAATCTAAAATAAAATTTAATCTAATAATTCTTAATTTAATGCCTTCAAAATTTAAAACGTCGTAATTTATGATTACTTCCCTGCGCTCACGCATTATCTTCATATGTAAGAAACACAAAATGGCGACTTGCATGTAAACATTCTCCCATACATCATCGCACAGTAATTTATTATTAAAACAAAATCGATTTTTCGTGTTTTTCAAGTTCTATTATTATTATCATTTCGTTCATAACACATTTTTAGCTTTATAATATAACGAAAACATAAAATATTAAACGAAGGCCGTTGACTGATGTCCAAGAACAGTGTTATTGATTTATTAGGGTTTTACAACGTACCATGGAATCACAAGCTGCAAATGAGACCGACCATGTGCTGTTCACTAATTCCCATTCTTTATTGTCGTGACAGAAGCCATTTTCAGGTATAATGTTGAAAATAAATTTCACTGACAGTAAATATTGTTTATTCTTTTATCCCAAAACAAACAAATATGGAAACAGTAATTCCTTGTGTTACTCACAGATTACTTTCACCTTAAAAATAAACAACATGAATGACATTACCAAGAAAAGTGATAAAAAGATAGATTATCTACATTTAATCTTCACGCATAATTCGTCAAGACAATTTTATAACCCATATCACGTTTATGAGGGAATATATAACGAATTTTATGTTTCGCTGGAACAGTTAAAAGTTTTTTTTTTTTTTTTTTATTTCTATTCTACTCCACCCTTAGATTCGCACTTTTTTCTGCTTGGGTTTGCTAAAATGGTTCAGTTGAGATTAAAGTAACCGTGGGTCGTGGTGTTGTGAAAATTTAATCTGCCCCACATAACATAAATAATTTTTTTTTGTTTTTCCTGTCACAGTTCCACCACTAGTAGCTTAATTGTATGTGCAGATGTTGGGGAATGTGTCAGCCATTTTTATTGCGAATGTTTACTTTAGTTGTTTTCGATCTTCCCAACTCAGTGTTGAAGGAATTTAATGTCAAAAGGAGATTTGGGTGGCAAGTTTTCTCGTCTAGAGTTACACATTCCCCTCCTTATGTCACTCAAAACATGCATTCACCAGTTTTCAACTACTGATAAAAACATCCACCAGTCTCCTGACGATTCTCGAGACGCAAATAGAAGTGAAAATAAAATTAGGCAATGTGGGAAAGATAAAAATTCAATAGGAAATAAAAGCATGAAACTAATGAAAATTCAATACGAAATTGACAGAAAATAATCCTATCGATTTTTTGTTCCTCTTGGGTGAGTGGGTGAGAAATAGTAAGGAAAGAAATTGGATTGGATTGAGGCAAGCAAAGGCGAAGCAAGGTTTAAAAACATTCTCTCGAATGGAAAATTGCGCTCAATTCACTAGATTAAGAATAAATAAGACGTCGAGGTTGTATTTATACACGAAATTGCTTTTCGTTCACTTTTTTTTCTTTTTTCGTTTCGATCGAGTGACAAAAGTGGGATTAAAACATGCAATTATCCGACGTTGGATTTAAATATATACCTTGCATTACCGTTTTAGTTTAGTCGAGAATTACGTTGTTTGTTGAGAATGTGTAATGGAATTGCTTTCATTTGGAAATGGAAGGATAAAAATGGGTCTGCATTGCATCTGCTGGAAATGATAAATTGGCCTGCGTCTGCGTGGATATGGACTTTAACTGATTACAATATTTATAAGAAGGATAAAAATGGTTCAATTTTCTTTTAATAGAATGCATTTACTGTATTAAAAAATTACTAATTGCATTTCTGGGTCATTTATGTAAATTTCTATTCCCTTTTTTGGATTTTTGTTTTAGAATGACCAGGAAACTTTATATTTCGACCGTTTTAAGCAGAGCTTTTGTGCTGCAGCCTCGACTGTCGAGACTCACCTTTTCAATTGTAAAACCCACTCGTGTTTCCCGGGTCAGCGTGTTCCTATTCACCTGCTTTTGTTCACCTTGCTCTTTTCCTTCCAGGGGCTCAAGGTGCTGAACTGCCATCTGTCCCGAATCTCCCTTACCCTTTTTCCTTACAAGGTCACAACTTACAAGACTTGAGTGTTTCATGATTCATTAATTCAGGATGAAACTAGGATTTTTTGGGATCATTTAATGATTTAATCAGATAATTTTGTCCGCTGCCTGCATGACTGGTTACGGGTAGTGACAGGAAGCTAATTAACCACATCTCTGTTGTTTGTCTGCTGTGGCTGAAAGAGGCGACACTGGAGCGGGATCTGTTCGCTGACTGGTTAAGTTAAGAGCACACTGGAGCCCATAAAATGTCTGATTTGGCAATAACACTTTGTCAACAACTGCTTAAGCAGTTCAGAGAATCTGCTTCTATTAGTTAAATGCACCGTACAAAACGATGGGAGTTTATTTATTTTTTACCCAAGTTGTTAAAGTCTTAGAAAAATCAATAAGAAGAAGAAATTCTTTAAGTGCTTTGCCATCTGGTGTTAGATTTTGGAACTTGACAGATGAAAGGGTTTTCTATTACTTGGGATTTGTACGAAAACCTATAACAATGGCATTTTTCTTGAATTTTTTTCGAGTGCAAAATTTCAAATCTAGGCGGCGCTGTTCTTTACCAATCATCACAGCATCACTATTTTTCATCAATTTTTTTAATGTACCGTACAGATAGTGACTTTAATATCCGTTTTTTGGTAAAGGGACTGTAAATCTTATTGAAAAATTCTTTCCCAGTCAACTTTTAGTTCCAATCGATTTTTCCTCAATAATTTAGAGAATGGAGGTTTCAAACAGGGTTTTGTAGGCTTTCTTTAATTAGACCCACGCATGCATTCTAATATTAAAATGAGCGACAGCAAGAGCTTGTTATTTGATGAAAAAATAAGCTTTAGGGTGGCAGAGGTGGTGTTGGTATGTTGTTACAGCGGAAGTGAAGCTGAAGAATGTAGTTTTTAGATTAGAGAATGAATGAAAGGAATTGTCTGACGAATAGAATAAATCTGTGTGGGGACTCCATCTTCATAAGGCACGAAGGAAAAGCCAATTAAATAAAGATTGGTCAGCTGAAACGCCGGGCGGAAATGAAATAAAGATTAATCTTAAAAGACATACACAAATTAATTGAGGCTTGTGATTTGCGTCAATTATAAAGTCACTTCTCAAGGAACACTAATAAATAAACTAAATTTACTAATTTGTATTTCCAGGAACATGTATTCAAGTACAGTGGACAGAAGATCGGGTTGCAGGAACCACACGTATTTGCAATTGCCGAAGCAGCGTACTACAACCTGCAGAATTTGCCAGACAACCAGTCGTGTGTCATCAGTGGAGAAAGTGGAGCAGGAAAGGTAAACGAAATCGATCGGATTTGGTCCCTTCGCGTGTTTGTTGTATACCTGTGAGCTAAACTCGGGGACGCAAATCTTGTTTTGCTCTTTTAATAGCCACGAGCGTGGTTTACTAAACAAAGGAAACAGTAATTACGAGATAAAAAAAGCTTAAAGTCTTATGGAAATGTTGGAACAAACGCTTCGTTGCAGTTAAAGGGATGAAAGGGAATCCCCACAATTGATGTTGACATTACATTTTAATAAAGAGACCTTGAATGCCGACTCGCTCGGAAAAAATTTGTTTTTTAAAATATTAACTCCACCCTTTTCCTGTTTTGGCCAATTTCCAACTGGGCGCCAATATATCGTCCACTCAATTCATGGTTTCAAGGGCGCGTGTTTGTAAATGGCGTTTTTATTATCGGTTAAAACATCTGAAATTTTTTCTTATCTATGACTTCATTCTTTGTCAGAAAAACTTTTAGGTCGCTGCACTTTGTATAGCCATTTAACTTAATAAAAAAAACATGTTTTATGTTTCCAGACCGAAACGACGAAATTTATCCTTCAATATTTATGTTCGGTGACGAGCAATGTATCTACTTGGATCGAGCAACAAATTTTAGAAGCAAATACGATTCTGGAAGCGTTTGGTACGTAATAAATATTGCCACTTTAGTCGCAATGGTGTTTGTAACGCGAATTTTCTCCGATAGGTAATGCGAAATCGGTGCGCAACGACAACTCGAGTCGGTTTGGGAAATTTATCCAAGTGTGTTTCGACAATAAATACCAAATCAAGGGCTGTATCATTCAGGATTATTTATTGGAGCAGTCACGGATTACATTCCAGTCGCCTCAAGAGCGCAATTATCACGTGTTTTATCAATTAGTGGCAGGAGCTGCAATAAATAAGGAACTTGCCGAGCAGTTTATGATTGGACCGGCGAGTAACTACACCTACTTGCGGCAAAGCGGTTGTTTTTCCATAGATGGAGTCAACGACTCTGCCGCCTTTGATTCCCTGCGTTTGGCTATGACTGTGCTCAATGTGCCGTTGGAAATGTGCGACGGAATTTATAGCGTTCTTTCAGCCATATTGTGGATTGGCAATCTGGAATTTGAAGATGAAGACGGTGAGCGGTGTCGACTGTGCGCCCAAGACGAAGACACCTTGATGACCATTTCGACCCTTTTGGGGTTGCGGATGGAGGATCTAACTCAAGTCGCGTTGAAAAGACAGATCAATGTGCGAGGGAACGTTACTGAGATTCCACTCAAATTACACGAGGTAATAACAATAATTATGTCATTTCTTCGAGTGAAAAGCGAAATTTAGTACTCGATTTCAACACGAGGTGGCAAAGTTTTTCAATCAATGATACTCTATTATTATCATGTCTTGATGTATCTAATTATTTACCACATTCAACTCGGTCAGTGAATTCACTTTTTTTAGTATTTTTTCCATCATTGATGCTGAAGACGTAACTTGGGTTGTAAAGCGCCTGAATTTGCATACCCTTGAAAGTTTCAGGGAAAAATCTTAGTGGAAATCAATATTTGACTACTAAAATTTTATTTTCCTTCCAATTTATTGTGGAAGTTAGGAAAAAAAAATTTTTTTCTTTTTTTTTTTCCCTTCTTCTTTAAGGTTAAGCCAATGTTATTTTTTCTATCGTGTTTGAACCTAATTTACACAATTGAGCTTCAAGATGTTTAATTTGGCGAACATAGCAGAAAGGTTGCTTTTAACAGCCTCTTTTCTACCTAGCGAGCTCACAAGAAGGAGTGGCATTCCATAAAGGAATTTAATTTCGCGCTTCATCCGTCCCTTGAGCCCTCGCATAGCGACGGCTACCCGGTTGTAAATCATCTCATCAATTTTTAATTAAAAACCTATTTTATTTATAATAATCGAATTATTTACGTAGTTTTAATTTTTAATACCAGAAGTAAATAAACTTCTGACAATACGGAATTTTTATTGCGAATTTCTAAAACAGTAAATTACTGATTATGAGTTAAAGAGATGAAACTAGAGTTATTTATGTGTCGTGGAATGAGAATAATATTTCAAACAAAACATTTAATCCAATAAATTTCACTGATTCTCTTTTAACATCAACACCAACAAAGAGGCATAAAAGGTCTTACTTCACCTATTTTCTGTTAAAACCTCAAGAGTATTGAAGAGAGAGTCTGAAAGAACCTGATTATTGGATCTGGGGGTTTAAAGGGGCTTTACCCAATAATGGAGTTTGTCATGATGGTTTTGGTTGAGTGTACGAGTGATATTTTATTTGTTTTTTTTTATAGGCTAGGGAGAACAGACATGCAATGGCTAAAGCTTTATATTCAAGAACATTTGCTTGGCTCGTTCATCATATCAACAAATGCACCAACCCAGGCCAGGATAATACTCGATTTTTGGGTGTTCTGGATATTTTTGGATTTGAAAATTTTGCCGTCAATAGTTTCGAGCAGTTGTGCATTAATTACACTAATGAGAAATTGCACAAATTTTTCAATCATTACGTGTTCGCTTTGGAACAAGAAACCGTGAGTTTGCAGAATTTCGATTAGTACTAGAAGAAAGTCTTAATTTTTGAAATTTTTTCCCAGTATCGACAAGAAGGAATACATTTTTCTCATATATCTTTTACTGATAACTCATTTTGCCTTGAACTCATTGAAAAGGTAACGAAAAAAAAAAGTTTTACAATTTTTTAAAATAATAATAATAAAAAAAATTTTTTTTTAGCCTCCAAAATGTATTTTGAGATTACTAACAGAAGAATGCAGAATGCCAAAAGTAATTTTTCTTTCAAAAAGCGCTTTTTTATGTCTTAATATATTTATACGTGAAAAAACTAGGGAACGGATGGAAATTTCGTTGGGAAACTGCATCAGGAATTCGAGGGGCACTGCCATTACATCAAAGGCGAAGATAAACGGAGATGGGAGAAGGAATTTGGAGTTTATCACTATGCTGGGGCTGTTATGTATACCATAGATGGCTTCATAGACAAGAATAAAGACGTTCAACAAGATGTATTTTTTGATTTTATGCAAAAGTCGACCAATACTTTTGTCAAAGAACTGACCAAATTCGAAGTAAACGTTTTATTTAGAGTTTTTTTAAAAGAAATTATCTTTAAAGTAACAATATTCTTGCAGGATTTGATCGGATTTAGCATTTCACGAGTGGGTAACGGAGTAGCAAACACAACTAAAACTATGACTAAAGGTAAACCAACGGTGGGCGATGCTTTTCGACATCAGTTGCAGTCGTTGGTTGACGTGTTGCAATCAACCACACCCTGGTACGTCCGATGCATCAAGCCGAACTCGGTGAAAGCTTCAGATAATTACGATAACGAACTCGTCCAAACTCAGTTACGATATTTAGGAATGTTGGACATCATACGCATACGAAAAGAGGTTCGCTTTTCTAATTGACTGAGCTTTTAATTTTATTTAATTTTTAATTACTTTATTTAGGGTTATCCCATACATTCAACAATTTCTGATTTTCTTGAAAACTATCGATGTTTGGTGTGTCCAGAAGATTTACCCTCAAACCCTAAATCGGCTGTGGAATATATAATGAAAAACTACGATATGCCTCACATGGAATGGCAAGTTGGAGAAACTAAAGTGTTCATGAGAAACAGCGTGTGCGAACCTTTGCAAGATAAAAGATTCACAATTCGGTTGATGATGGCGATTAAGCTCCAGAAAGTATGGAGAGGTCACGTTCAACGAAGAGGTATGAAATATTGATTTTGATTTTTTTTTTCGATTTTAGTTTTTGTTAAAAATATTTCTGTAAATTTATTTAGAGTTCTTAAAAAAGCGACAAGCGGCCATTGTGGTTCAGAACAAATTCAGATGTCTGAAATCGAGGTTGGAGTTCCTCAAGAAACGACGTGCCTGTATTGTCATTCAAGTAAAAAAAAAATAATGGTTTTGGGAAAATATTTGGACCTTCTTATTTGTGACTTTTTTTTTTTTTTTTATAGAAACACTTGCGGGGAATGTTTGCGCGCGAAGTGGCAGCGGCGTTGCGTGAAATGCGTCGCGTTGAAGAAGAAGCACGCAGACAAGAAAAACTGGAAGAAGAGCGTCGCAAACAAGAAGAGGAACTCGCTCTACAGGAAGAGCAAGAACGAATTCTACTCGAAGAATCTGTTCGGTAAGTGGGCTTTCACTGCATTGCTTCTGCTTCTAGAATTTAAGATAGCATTAAGTTAGCTTTTACATCTTGTGGTTGTCGTTAATAATAAATAAGTTTATGTTATTTATTTTTAATCCGAAAAGACTGCAGGTGGAGGAGGCGATGCCTAACTGGTAAGTCGGATTTTAAGCTTTAAAACTGAATGCCATGTTTTTAGAATAGTGATTTTTTTTGATTTTTTTTATATAAAGTTATTTAAAAAGTTCACATAAAATTTAATTTTTCGATTATTTATTTTGTTGTGTTTTATTTTTTTTCTCAGTGCTGCGCAGGAAGAACTCGCAACCTTGACCATCATGGCTGAACTTAATGTTCGAAGAGCACAGGAAACAGCCGAACAGCTAGATTTGGATGAAATGTTTAGTTTCCTATCTGATGTGCAAGATGCGAGAGGACAAGTACAGGATTACGTGCAGGAAATAAACCAAGACATGGACGACTTTTTGCACGACATGGAAGTACGATGAAAATGATATTTTTATTCATGAGCAATGTATTAAATTGAATAATTCAATTTCCAGATGGAAAATTTGGGTCTAACAACACCTGAGCCCGAAAAAGTACAAGAGGAACTTCAAGAAACTGAAGAGATTTTTGAAAATGACGATCAACCGGTTGAAACGACCGACCAGGCGACAAATACTCGACCGGCAAGTCCTCATCCTAACCATCCTGTAGTGACCAATGGTCATAAATGGAGCGCTGCGACCGAAAATAGTTGTCGAAGCCCTTCTCCACTGCTGAGAAATAAAGGAATGAGGTCACCGAACCCAATGACGAGTAGCACCATGTCGTCGTCGAGTGACGTAATGGCGTCGAGTACTGGAACTGCAGTAAATATTCAATGATTTCTCTCTATTTTGACTTTCAATGACGGTATTTGAATTTTAGGATATTTTCGACCCGCATTATAAATTGAAGTGTAGTCGAAAGAGATCTCACGATCACGAAGACCCCGAACGAGAATTGAGGCGTAAGCAGAGAGTCGAAAAGAAATTGAATGCGTTAGAAGCGTTGGATGAAAATGCCGATTTGGAAGATGATTCCCGGCATTACGACATGATCGAATTTGCTGAGAAGTTTTTCAATTCGCATCTCAAAGATGGTGGTGGGACCACAATGATAAGGACTTTGACGAGGCACCGGAAATCAACCGGAGTAATTAATTATTATTATAAAAATTCATGTTTTGTTGTTAGGGTTAATTGAGAATTTACGAATTTCAGGACGTGATTCCAAAATACGAATTAGTGAAATACACAAAAGCAACTGCAATACAAACGTCTCATGTACATATGTATGATCCGGAAAATATTAATATAGCATGCAGTATTTTTAAGGATTTGTGTAAATACATCAAGGGTGATGTTAAAACAGAACTCGAAAGTTTAACCATACAAACCATCATTGCTTACGGCATCGAGAGAGAAGAGCTTCGGGACGAAATTTATTGCCAATTAGTTAGACAAGCCACAAACAACCCAGAGCGTGAAAGTACCCTCAAAGTTTGGTTGATATTTAGTTTAGTCGTAATTGCATTTCATCCGTCGAAGACTTTAAGCAAGGTAAATGATGTCGGGGAACAAAATAATTGAGATTTTTATTTGTTTTTGTTTATTTCTAGTACGTCATGTGTTTTTTTAAGAAGAGTGCTTTGGAAGGTGATATGGTTGGAGAGTACGCCCAATGGTGCATCGAAAATTTCAAAAGCAACAAAGTTACTGGTCGGAAAATGCCGCCGTCGAAATTAGAGATTTCAGCAGTGAGGAATGTTGGGACTTTAGTTTGTCGATTTTATTTTATGGATGGGCGAACGAAGGCAATCGATGTTCATCCATCAGACACAGCCAGCGATGCAATGCAGCGATTGGCTGATAAAATTGCGTTGCGATCTCTCGAAGGATGGGCATTATACGAGGTAATTTAAATTTTAAAATGGAGAAAGAAAAAATCGGTTCAAATTATTTTATTTTTTTTAAATTTGAATTTAAGAATAAGCCGGAAGGTGAACATTTCATTCGCGGACACGACTACATTACCGACGTCATATCGCAATGGGAAAATCATCACCGATCATCCGCCAACTTTACCAAATACACTACGGTGTCGAAACGGGGACCAGTGCAGGCTCTCGGTGGCGGCGAGTGCCGTTTTGTCTTCCGAAAGAGGATATTTCGCAATACCAAAGAAATTCCTCAAGATCCTGTAGAAGTGAATCTTCTTTACGCTCAGGCCGTCCATAGTGTGGTTAAGGTACGATTTTTCGATGCGAATTTATTTTTGACTTAGAATTTACCTAAATATTGTTGCTTTATTTACATTTTAGGCTGATGAGTTTCCCGTTAATGAAAAAATTGCACTTCAGCTGGCAGGCTTGCAGGCTCAAGTTTTGTTGGGAGAGGCACAAGATGATAAACTGAACTGGTATTCGGATGTTGAGCATTTCATGTGCGAACGTATTCGAAAAACGAGGAACCAATCAGACTGGGTCACTGCAGTTGCAGATGCACACAAAGCGTACGGTTCTGGAAAGACAGAATTAGTGGCTAAAGTTTGGTACTTATCGTGCGTTATGCAGTATCCACAATACGGATGTGCATTGTTTCCTGTCACGTATAAAGGATATTGGTCTTACGGTAAAAATTTTCAGAATTTATTTTAACATGTAATAATAAAATGTAATTATTGTTTTACAGGCAACAACTTACTTCTTGGTGTCAATGCCGAGGGCATCGTGATGCTTCACACTGAAATGAAGACCATTATGAACGCATATAGATATTCTGACATCGAGTCGGTGATGGTGGATCCTTCGGACGATTTTATCACTTTCACTTTGAGTAAACTTCTGCCCGATCCACAGAAATGTTTTGTTTTCGAGGCAAAACAGAAAAACGAAATCGGTCATCTCATTGCTAGTTATTCACCGGCTCATGCCAATTGGATGAAACAATCTTACGATCCAATGAAAAAGGTAAAAGAAATACGGTAGTTATTTTTAAGACAATTTTGAGAATAAATATGTATTTTTTCTTCATAGTTAAAAATTACGAACGAAGATCGACAGAAATTGTACTACGAAGTGTTCAATCGTCGTAGGCAATTGGTTGATCACAATGTGTTGCGGAAACTACAGGATGAGAATACGGGATTCCTGCGAACAACCTTGCGAAAGTAAAAGAAAATATTTTTTTTGTTTATTAAAGATGATTATTTTTAATGCGATGAAAATTTATTTCTAGGTTCAATCGCAGTCGCTTCGAGAAGTTGCGAGCTGAATCGAGCGATGTAGAGGAATCGTACAAAAGTTTCGGTCGCAACTTCTGGGCTTTCACAAAAATCCCACTCGCACAAAGTTTGAGTGTGATAAGTGATCCTGAAATGGAGGAAACGGCCACTGGCGTCTTTACTTCGATTCTATTGTACTCAGGATTATCTCATTCAAGTAATAATGCAATGAATACTTTATTTTATAAAAACAAATTTTTTTATTTTATTTATTTTATCTCAGTGGAAACGGAGAAAATGAATGAAGAAGAACTAATCCACATGGTGCAAGTCATGCTTGAAAAATGCATGCGAAAGGATGTTCTGTTAAACGAATTTAGTTTACAACTTATTAAACAAACAACTGATCATCCTGGTACGTTTTAAATTTAAAACAAAAAAAAAGTTATTTACATTATAAGTGATTATTTATTTTAAACCCTTTTAGATCCAAACAGTCGTGTCAACATGAGGCATTGGCAGTTACTCACAGTGCTCTGCAGCGTTATCGCTCCTTCAAACAAACTGATATTGAAATATCTCATTTCGCATCTTCGAAAATGCTCGGCAGATGACGTCACCGAAGAAGGGCAATATGCGCAGTTTGCACTGCAATGTCTTCAAAGATGTTTGGAAACACGCACCAGGCAATGGCCCCCCTCGAAAGACGAAGTTATGTGCACCATCAACAGGTACAATGCAACAAGCAACGAAAATAGCAAATAAAAACACATTTTTTGAATTTTTAGGAGACATGTTTACTCGAGAATCTACTTTATGGACGGCCAATATCAGTCTATTGAGTTCGATGCATCTGCAACTACTAAAGATGTATGAAGTTTAAGTTATTTATGTTATTTACGGTAGTAATTCAATCAAACTTTAATGTAGGTGGTCGAAATAGTCAAAGGTAAAATTGGACTGAAGCCAACTGCGCTCGGCTATTCGATTTATGAAGTACTTGGAAGCACGGGTAAGTTACTGGCAAACTGTTTTTATTTTAAGCCTAGCTGCGGTATACCGAACTAAAGTATTTATTTGACACAGAGCGAAATATGCTGCCAGATGAAAAACTCACCGAAGCAATGGCCAAATGGGAACGCTACAATCAAGGCGGTACTTGGAAATCGGCCAAGAAACAACACATCTTCTTATTCAAGGTTCGGATTAGAGTGCCAAGAAGTTTCTCTTCCAAAATAAATTGAAACGAAAAAGAATTCTTATTTGCCATACCAAAAGGGGTTTCATGGTTTAATAACTTTAAACATTCATTTCAGAAACACCTGTTTCTCGATGTTTACATAAGCATAAACGATCCTGTTGAAAAGGAATTATTGTACCACCAGATGGTGCATAATTTGCGCAACGACAAATATCCAGTGACAGAACAAGAAGCTGTAAGAATGCCATTAAAATTATTTTATATCTATTATAATAATAATAATAATATAATAAAAAATTTTTTTTTTAATTAATATTTTTCAGGTTATGCTTTGTGCTTTGCGTGCTCAATTGGAGTTGGGAGACTACCAAGAAGGAAGAGGAGATTACCGAAGCGTAATGGCGCATTGCTTACCACAGCGAATTCTCGTCAGTGTGCTGAAAGAATCAGTCTCGATGCAGCACCAAAGTTTACTGGGTCTTGATGCAGAACAGAGCAAGCAAGCGTTTTTGAATCTCATACACAGTTGGCCTTTGCACAAGGCGACCGTGTTTGAAGTGACGGTGAGATTAAACACGTGTACATAATAAATTTTGTTTTTTTTACTGATCAATTTTTAAAACTTCAGCAATCGTACACATCGATGTGGCCTAAGACTCTGTGGCTTGCAGTAGACCAGAGTGGACTTCACTTGTTGGAACAGCGATCGAGAGTATAATTTTTGTTTTTGAGATTTTTCTTTTAAATTTACAATTTTATTTTTCAATTCTACTCAAGATTGTTCTTTGCCACTGTGAATACGAGAACATCGTAAGCTACAGTCCGTCATTGAACAGTTTGATGATCGTAACTGGAAGTGTAGGCAAAGGCAGTAAATACATTTTCACCACCACTCAAGTAATAAATAGAATCAAAAATATTTTTTAAAAATGAAAATTAAAAATAATTTTTTTCTAGGCATCGCAAATTGCACATTTGGTCAAGGACTACACCAACGTACTATCTCAAAACATACGTCATCATCAACTGATCGAACCCCCAGTTGAGTTCCAAGAGCACAATTCTCATCACGGCCGACGGAAAAGACCTGTCAGCATTTTATACAAATCGCCACCGCAGTTTGTCAGTCAGGAAATTGTTGTGTGAAAGTTTAACGATAATTCATGGACAAGGTTTAAGTGTTTATAAGAAACAAAGCCTGTGATATTTTTTTTAAACACATAACAATTTCTAAGCTATTTTTTAAAGGCACATACACACATTTTTTGATATTTTCTTTTACGCCAGTCATTTTTGAGACCTTAATTTGCGAGCCACAGATATTTTGAACAGAATTACACAGAGTTTTTATTATTTTCTTTTGTATACATTTTTTAATATTATGTACTCTTTTGAGCTTATTTCGATGAACATTTATGAAGTATTTTAATACTTTTTTTCCAGGGCATATTAGAGAAACTTAAATGTCTGTGACAATTTTACTTATTGTTTTTATAATTTTTTTACTCAGGAAAAGTAACGTCTGGTGCCAAAAAAAAGAATTAATCATAAGTTTAAGTTTAAGCGAATAACGCAAAGTGAAATCACTGAAATTAAAACGAAACAAAACCTGATATTCGTAGTTTAAATTTCACTGCCTAATTAGTACTGATGTTCATAAGGATGTACATATTTAGAAATCATTTACAGTTACCTAGTATTACCAATAATCAATAATAAGTCTAATAATAATTATAATATTGAATAATCGTATTTAGTAAGAAGTAGTTGCGCTTTTGAAGGTTTATCTAATGTATTATCTCGTTCTTCCAGAGTTTGTTAATGTATTTTCATGATTTGTATATATACACTTGCAGCACTATTTATTCTTTATATTTTTATTTTTTAAAACTTTCAAATGGACACGATATACCGTAAACATTGATTGATAGTGTTTTTGCTGCTCAAATTTTAATTCAAACATTTGCAATTTTTTTGTACTTAAAATATATTAATTTATATATTTTTATTTTTAACTTTAAATAGAAATAAACACCAAGGATAAGATGGAATTGCTTTACAGATTTTAAAATGATCAGTTTTCTCACAGGCCTTTCGAAGAGGACAAGTGCCTTGGCTTGAATCGGCTCAGTATATATTATTTTGCCTTGCTCACTGCCATCACTTTAGTGCAATTTAATACTAAATGTATTCCAATAAACTCGATACTTAAAAAATACAAAAGATTTAATTCAATTTCTATTTATATCTTTATAGTCTTTGCGTTATAAATCTTTTGAATTGTATTTAAACTTGTATTTTATTATTATTATTACTAAAATTATTTGATGTAAATTTTTTTAAACTAAAAAACAAAAATTGTAAAACCTTTTTTTAAAGGCACATACACACATTTTTTGATATTTTCTTTTACGCCAGTCATTTTTGAGACCTTAATGTAAATGTTTGTGTAAACTTATAATCTGTATTGTTCGTACAGTATTTAAAAAATCAATGTAAAAAATTAGTAAATTCCATTTTTTTCTATTGTTTTTATTTATGAGTTCCATTAAAAAGAAAGTGACAAAATAAATGTGGAAATATTTAAATTTCTGAGGCATCATTTAGGAGCTAGAAAAACATAGAACCCACCATCCTGAAATAACAGTCGACTCGCCCGATTTCCCCTACTGTCATGACGTCATTGAATCTGATTTCCGTTCAGTCTGCGTTCAGCATGTGCAAATTAAAATGACGAGGCGGATGCTTTTTATTTATTTGGACGACTGCAACCCTTTTCAACACGAGTTGTAAACGATGAAACTGTTCATGTCGCTGTAAGTACCTTAAAAACACTCGCCATTACCAAAAAATGCTTTTCGCCCGCTCGCTCGACCACAAGCACCCGCTGCAAAACGCACGTCTGCATAATTTTAGGCTTAGCTCTTGCTTTTTCAAGTGACAATTTTAATCCATTTCAACAAACGAAGTTGTTAATCGAAACAATGGACACCAACTGCGCACTTAAGCCGAAACACTTTCGGGCGCACGTGAGTCCTACGTCTTGAAGCGAAATGGGGCGAGGTCGGGTGTGTCCACCTCTGTAGTGCGTGGTTTATTAGACCTTGACATGACGTCCCACGCATTTCGATACAATTCGCCAATTTAATGCGTTACTTTTCGTGAAACTCGACTTTTTCCTCATGAATTTCGCGAATTTAAGCGATGTATCAGTTTGTGAGATTGAGTTATAAAACGAAATGAGAGCGGAAGCCGAAAGCATGGAGTCGCGGGAACCAATCAGTCGCAGCCCACGGAATTCGTAACCTCCCATGCGGCTGCGCGCGACTACGGACAGCGGACTGAGCTGGCTCTCAAAACATGGCATGATATTCGCTGCAAGATCAACATCTTTTATTGGAGCTGCCACATCTGCCACCTCGTTTCGTGGGGCAGACGCAGGCACTTTCCAATTTAGTTAGTTACTATTACAATTTTTTTTATTTTTTTTATTTTAAAAAAATCACAATTTTTTTAAATTTTCATTTGTATTTTTTTTTGTTTTTTAAATTGAGTTTTATTACTAGTTATTTGAAAAATTGATATATCAGTCCAAGGATTACAGTATGAAATTGCATTCGTCATATTAGGTGACATGATGAAGTCGACGTTCATGTTCCGCGACCAAGTGAACGCTATCAGCACATGGTTTGATCAGTGGAATGAGTGCGAACAGACGGTGGCACTTTACTCATTGCTTAAGAAACTAAACGCCACTCAAACTTCCTTCATAGGCCACGTACTCGAACAATCTTTAGCCGAATGTACTGAACATCATGCCTTGCAAGAACAAGCGAATGATCCTGGTAAGTAGCAAAAATTTTATGTTTTTTATTTCTAAAAACTCCATAAACATTGAAATTGTTTAGAACAACTTGAGGAATTTCAATTATCAGTTATTTGATTTCGTGATTCAAGTTCTGATGGTCAGGCTGTGCTAAAAATACATAGATCTCAAGTTGTAACGTCATATTTTTAATTTATTAATCTGGGACTTTAGATAACGTTTTTCGGTCACGGAAATTGAAGTTTCAATTTTTTTTTTTACGGCTGTTATCGCGCTGTAATGACTTAATTGGATAAGGTCCGTGTATTTTGAAATACGAGCATCTAGTTTTAAGTCTATTTTTCTCTTCTTTTCCTGTCTGAACAATGTCATTATCATCACACCCACACCACTGCTTACAAATGGGTTACTAGGTTGGATGCTGCGAGAAAAAAATGTAAGAAAAAAAAAGAAAAAAGAAAAAAACTGGTCTTTGGGTGGAGAGGAGGCAGGTAGATCATCAACCTCTTTTTAGACGAGTTGTGGGACATCGTACTATCAGCTAACGAAATATATCATCCTCGTTGAGGAGGGAGAGGTCATTATATGGCGCTTTTTGTAATTCAAAGCTCTACTACTACTTGACCTTGAATTTTTTTTTCTATGTAGCAGTGGCACATATTTTTGGCAAAAAAAAAGAAAAAAGTTTATCTTAGTATTCCGAAAGAAGAAACTGGGGGGAAAAAAAATTGAAATGAATTTTTTGAGTGCATTTTTGTACATTGAACTGTTTGTGACCTATGATTGAGGAGTCCAGTGGCCTTTATGCGTGAGATTCTCTTGTCTTATTTTTACAATATGGCCAAGGTGAGGTAATTAGCATTGGATGTATAAAAATTGTGCCATTTGATGTTCGTGTTTTGTTTTTCCATTCGTTGACCCTCTTGAGGGCCAGTGGCTGCTTTGCTTACTGGATTGACAAATTGGGTCACCTACTCCCTTTAGGTATAATGTGACGTCACGAATGGGGAAAAGTAAATGATTTTTCAAATGCCGAGTTAGTTTCGGCGATTGAAAATGGCCGACTGCTCAAGGAAGTGATTAGCATCTTAAATTTGATGTCTTGTTTATCACTTTTTGTGCGTTTTCGAGGTTGTTTTTATTAAAACAAAATGAATTAGATTTTAATTTTTTATCGTGACGAGAGATTAAAAAGAAATGTTTAGATGTAACGTGAAACTTGATTAAAAATTCATTCGGTCATGTTGGTCAAATATCAAAGGCCAATATCTGATATTTTTTGTTTATTTAGTATTTTTTATTAGATTGAAAGAGTTTTCGAGGAAGAAATCTTATCTCGAGTGTGGTTTTGTCGTGTTTATTTAGTCTCCATTTTTAAGCCTGTTGCTAACCGCAAAATTAAATGTTTTTTCTCCTCTTGTTATTTTTGTTAAATTACATAAAAATATAAATTATTTTCAAACGGATATTTGATTATAGAAACAGAATTGAGGTTATGCATTTCTGTGAGATTTTGGGTGTGTATATAAATTGTGATCGAAGTCCAAAAGACTTATCCTTAATTTTTTCCAAGTCGACCTTGCAAGGATAACTTGTTTATAAAAATTATATTGAAGAAAGTTCCTGGCGCTTATTTTTAAGTATTTAATATTTTAGTTTTTATTTTATTTCATTTTTGTTTTGGTTTACATTTTATCTCGATTTTTGTTTATTGATAAATAAGAGTTCGACTGGTTATGATAAGACGCGATTCTGTTTTGGCGATAAGTTTTTGTAATTCCTGGACTATTCCTACGTACTTAATGAGCGAAATTTGCTCGGTGCAAAACAAGGCTACAGATGTTGTAAATACAATTTTCTAAATGAAATTTCTTCAATGACTCACAGCAATGACGTAAACGCACAGAAAAAAAATAATGGCATATCATTAATCTACTTTGTTTTTATTTCATTTTTATTTTTAAAAGTTAATTTGCCTGGTGCTAAGTGAATGATCCACCCGCGTATTTAATTTCTCGGGTTTGATTATAACCAGATGTCTTCCACCAGGGCCATGAAACTTTTTATTTATTTTGCTAATTTGTTCATGTGGTTTCATGCACACATGTCTGGCCGGTCCATCAACATTACAATCGCCTGTAAAAGGGTTCTAAATTGCAAGATCCACAGGGGAAAAAAAATTGGCGGTTAATTTTTTATTTTCGCAGTTAAGCAACACGCGGTTTGTTGTGTTTATTTTTTGGTCGAATATCACATTTAGATCTCCGTTGACTTTTCCCCTTGAATCAGCTGCTTGTACTGTATTGGGACTCTTTTGTACTCAGCCAGAGGTCTCGCGTGGGGTAGAATTGGACAGCTGGGAGTGAATCCATTTCACTTTCCTGGGGATGACCAATCTTCCCTTATTTTACGCCACGGGAGTCGAGTTTGGGTAGTGAACGGAAACTGCCAATCATCGAAGCGTTTATTTCTAGTCGTAATGAATAAAATGCGATATAAACTCATGATTTATGGCTGTTAGGAGATTGTAATACCTTAGATTTGCTTCGACGACTACTTAAGTTAATTATTTAAAAGAAGGAAAAAAACATTTTGATAGGCTTAAGTAGTGAACGAAGAAATAGTTGGAAGGTGTTTGGCATTCTTTAATGGGGTGATGTTCTTATTATGAGCAGCACATGTGCGATGGAATTATCGAGTGGGAAAAATTTGAGTCGATGGTTTTCAAGGAATGATTTAGTGCTGCTAGATGAATATGAAAATATAATGAAAATGGTTTTATTTACAATGATAAATCGATGAAGGAAATGATAAATTTTTTTCATTTTGAGTTGCGAAGGTTAAAATAATAAAATTATTTTTGTTAACAGTGTATATAAAAAGGGATTATTTAGTTATTTTTGGGTGTGTGGGTCAGTGAAATTATAGGACATGATTGAGATTGCTGTCGCTTGCATTCAGAAAGGGTAACGATGGTTAAACGACCTCCCTCCCTCCCATCCATCGCTTGTAAAATTGAGTGCAGTGTCGATGACTTCTCGCCACTGGTGAGTGAAATGAGGACGAACAGAATTATAAACTGAACTGTCGTTTTGACTCATGCAACTGAATAATAAATTTCCATTAATTGCAACGAGGAGGTTAAAAGTAATTTACTAAATTGGCTTCTAATCAAATTGAGTAAAATTACTTCACAAAGTAATTTTTTTTATTACACCGTGTTTTTTCGTTGCCCAAAAGTATAATTATACTCCAGTAAGTTTGTAATTGTGTAGGTTAAAATGACACATCTTGAAAAAAAAAAACATATTTATGATAGTAGCAACCAGCCGAGAATAAGAGATAAGAAATCCTTGGCCCTTTTTCTGGAACTCATAAACTCCAGGTTTATACCGTATCCTTCCTGGATTTTGATTAGTAGCCTTGATGCATTAGACGAAATCGTGATAATCGGGAAACAAACGACATAAACAACATTTCAAATCAACACATTAAAGTATTTTAAGATAAAATAAAATTAGATGTAAAATTAAAAAGAAATTTCGTATCGAAATATTTTGTATTTGATTTCCGGACTTGTTGATTTTAAACTGCAACTTGAGCTGGTTTAAAGCACTGGTTTGAAAGAGATTTGGTATGTGCACTGACATTTGACATTTACTAGTCGTTTCTTAAGGAATTCTCGTCTTTAGCTCCACCCATCGACTGACTAGGTGCTCGAGCATCATCTGAGCGAGGGAAGAGGCTGCGTCTTTAAGATGTATCATTCGGGGTGCAAAAAGCCGTTAAAAAGAGGGCATGTCGTAAAAAAAGGATATTGTGGTTAACGCCATCGCTTTTTTTATTTTTTTATTTTTTTATTTTTCTTTTTTAATCATATTTTTGATGACCCTGACTTGTTGCCATCTGGTAATGACACTGTAGAAGCTTGGGAACGAGTTGTTTGCTCGTCCCACGCGATTCAGTGCTGCTAGAAAAACAATTTGGATGTGCGAAAAACAATTTAAAGAGTAAAGCCGTTGTAAAAAAAAAAAATATGTAGGAGAGAGAGAGTAATGACCTTTTTAGCAGCCACAGGAACACTGCTGATGAACTTGAGTTAACCTGTTATCCTAGTTTGCTAAGTGTGCCTCGTACCCAACACGTGTGTACTGATAAACAAGATATTAGACAAATTTTAAATTAACAAATTAATTTAATTTTTTTAAAGTTGTATTTATAATTATTTTTGTTTTTTTTCCTAAAGGTTTTCTCATGAGTCTGGGTTCGGATTCGAAGGAGCACGTGGTGTCTCAGTTGCTGATCCATTTGCCATTGCTTCGACCGGGGAATGGCGAAGCCAAAGAGCAATACTTGTCGCTACTTCTGCGAGTGTTGAGCCATTCGCTCGAACACAACATACACATGGAGGAGAGCCGCCAGCTGCTCTCGTATTCCCTCATCCATCCAGCGCTGTCGCAGGACGACCGCCGAAGCCTCACGATGTGGCTGCGCCAACTCGAAGAACGTCTCAGTGGCTTCTTGACGCCCCCCGTCATCAACGACACCGCCGCCGGTTTGCACTACAACAGCCATTCCTCCGACAACGGCTGGTGCTCGGACGGGCCTGTGCTCAACGGAAACAGTTCCGACAACATTGGCTGCCTGTCGACTTCCAATGGAATTGGACACTTCGACGGCAGTCATCCACTTCTTCAAAACACTTCTGTCCCAAGTACAAGTGCCAGCGCCAATTCCGTGCCTTTGTCTCAAGGTTTTAAACTAAAACTTTATTTTTGCATATCGTGCGACTTTGGACTGGAATTTCGCGAATGAAAATGTAAAAACGAGCGAAATTACAGTCCGAAGTTTCACCGGAGGTCCCTAGATGAGCAAAAGCGTTACGTTTGTTTTATTTTGTTTTTTAAAAGGTACTGTCAGTTCCATTTTTACGTCTTTCCACTCTCGTATTCGAAGAAACAACATTCTAACTTCGCCGATGAATGTACCTCCGAGTCCCATAAACGACTGGATGGTTCAGGACGAGCCACCCACGCGGACAAAACAGCGCTCCATGTCACTGCCGTTGGAACATGCGCCTCTTTCACCTCAAAGCAGTTTGGCATCTTCGGGTAGTGGGAGTGAAACGCATTTGGACGAGCCGCGCCATTCTTTTTGTGTTGAAGGAAATGGAATGAAAGGTTACATGCTTCATTCTTCAAAGAAAGCATTTTTTTTCTTTTCTTTTCTTTTTTTTTTTTTTTACAACGTAAATTAGTAACGGGGAGCAGCTGGGTTCGTACACATGGTTTTATCAACTCGGGTCACTGACCCGAGTAAATGGCAGTTGACTGATAAAATGTTGATTACATTTAAAAGAAAAAAAATGCGAAATGAAGGTTAAAGGAAGATTAAATAAATAAAATGGTTGTTTTGTTTGTTTAGATGTGCCTACTTGGTTAAAGAGTTTGAGACTTCATAAATACGCTCATTTGTTCGCTCATATTACTTATGACGAAATGCTCGAGTTGACCGAAGAACAACTAGAAGCGATGGTACGATTTTTGTTGGTAATGTGGTAATAATAGTTTTAAAAGTTTGTTTTCAACTATTCAAATAGAATGTGACAAAAGGAGCACGTCATAAGATCGTTCTTAATATTTCGAAATTAAAAGAAAGACAAGTTATTTTAAGGAACCTTGAAAAGGTAAAGGTTACGATTTATTGATTTCGTTTTGAGTTTCACGAGTTTTTGAGTTTACTTTTTCTCGTCTTCATTTCTAGGATGTTGTCGAAGGAGGAAATATGAAGAATGCGTTAAACGAGATAAAAAACATAATCTTCACGCCAATCAAAAATCATTCAATAATCGAGGGCATTTCAAGTTTGGATGATAATTCCAATCTAAACGATATTCAGACCCAAGATGGTTCTTTTTCTCCTCTTCCATCGTGCGAAAATGATTCTGACCACGGTCAGACGATTGTCGAAGGCGATTTGCCTAGTCAATTTACACGGGTGATGGGCAAAGGTGAGTCGACAAATGGTTTCAAGGATTTTGCATCGATTTTAATTTTAATTTTTTTTAGTGTGCACGCAATTGCTCGTTTCGAGTCATCAAGATGATGAAAACTTCAATCTTTATTTGGTTTTAATTGACAGGTGCTTAAATCATGAGGTAAGTTTTAAGTTTTTTTTTTTTTTTAGTTTTTTTTTTAATATTTTGTGATTAGATTAGTTAATAAAATAAACATTATTGAATAGGCATTCACTAGGATTCAGAAAAGGCGATTATTTAGCTGGAAACAACAAATTCAAAAAGTGTGGCATCCATTGCCTCCTCGCAGAGGTTTGGATAATCGTCACAACCGGAAGTACGAACGGAGATGATGATTTTTTTGAAATATTTTATAACACACTTATTTCTAGTCGTTGGACGAATCAATACAATAACAATTTCACATCAGAGTTTGCACCCATTCTGAGCCAGGGAAGCAGTTTTCCTCCCGGGGGAGGTCTGATCACGCGGCGCCGTCCGACACAATATCAACAAACGCCACGCACGATTGGGAGCAAACCGCCATCAGTGTTGTCGCCAACTATCTATTCGCCTACTAAGAATGCCAATGGAAGTCTGATGTTCAGCAACAAGCGACCTAGTTTACAAGACGTAGGCGTAATGATGAAAACAGCTGTTTTTTGTTATTGTTTACTGCAGTTATGTTTGTTTTTCTAGCACACTAAACCTCACGTCGCATTGCAGAGGACAAAATCTGCACCAGTTCGTCCGTACCAATTGTTTTCACAAACTAGAAAGTCGTGTAAGTTTTTTTTATTTTATTTAAGAGTTTAATTTTACTTTTTAAATCACACTTGTATTTTCAGCCACTGAGAATCCAAACTTGGATTCCGATATGACAAATTGTTTGGAATCATTGTGCTTAAGTGTCACGGAACAAGCGCTAGACAGTTTGGGTATTTATATTAAAAAAAAAAAAAAATGAAATGTCGATGTTTAATTATTTTTTTTATATTTTCTTTCTTAGATTCTGGCGTCCCGTATTGAAGAAAATGTTGCGTACTGATCTCATCTTTGCTCCCTTTCCTTCTTACAAATATGTGTATATATACATAGTCACATCTATATATACATATACTATATTATCATACATATATAAATATTTTAAATGAAAACTCAGGCAGTTCTGCTAATTCATCAAAGGTTTTATTTTGGCCAAGATTCGCCTGTTAAGCTTATTTTTTCATGCCAACTGAAGTACTCATTTTGTTCCATTGTATTATTTTTAAGTTGAAATTCAGCGCTATGAATAGTTTTATGTGGAAAAGGATCAGTGGTGATCTGATTTATTTTAGTTTATTTTAAACCGAAAGAATTGCCCATGTTGCGCGATTCATAATTGGTAGCACTTCGTAAATCAGGAGTCAAATTTTTCGTAACTTTTATAATTTTTTTTTTTTTTTTTTTTTTAAAAAAGCGATCTTATAGATAATTTTCTAGTAGTATATTTTGTATCATAAAATAAGTATTTCCATTTAAGAGCCTTCCATGATGGCATTTTTTCAAGCATATATAAAAAAAAAAAAACTTAAAATTAAAATTAAAATATAAATAAATAAA
>JAQFZP010000614.1:0-30764 GCA_034695745.1 Geophilus truncorum
TTCAGGAACATAGGCGTAGTCTTCGTTTATCTCCTTCCGGTTCGGCGACAGTCACATAGCGCTTGTTTTCTGACTTGAGTTTTAGTTGCGGAATTTAACACGCGATGGCAGCACTTGAAATGGTGACAAGTAGTGTAGCACAGCTAGGAGCGGGAAAGTTTGAATGATGTACAATTCCTAATGATACTTAATAATTTCTCATGAATAAATACTTGCTAAAGGAATTTGTATTGTTTTGATGTTATGAATTATCGAGTGTTTGTGTAGAAGTCAAATGAATAGTTGAAATATAGTATTTTCACTAGGTTTATCATTTTATTAATTTTGTCGAGATTTTTAATAACTGTAAAAAAACTAATAAAACAGAATATTTACAAAATATAAAATAAAATATAGCATACCTTTACTTACTCTTACTCTTTGCTTTTACCGAAAAAAAAATTAAAAAAGTTAAAAAATCAATTTCTAACGTTTTCCAAAGATTTACCATATGCAAATTTTTTTGAAATCATAGATTAGATGCATTTCTAAAGCTTTTTTCTCGACGTAGAATGGCTTGTACGTCTTTTTCTATGTCACACAACACTTATTAACAATTAAAAACTACTGACTGTTTTTTTACACGACTAACATTTGATATTTATTCAATAGATAGCATTATCCAAAAATAAACCATTAATTAAAAATTGTAGTAAAAAAAGTACCGGTACTACACTATACAATACTATACTAACCAATGTCTTAAATATGAAGTTATAATTATGAGATTAATGAAATTACAATCGTAGGTTCACATTAGCAACTCATCAGCATAGTATTCACTCATTTACTTATATTTGTGGAGTACTGGTAGCAAAAATGATTGATTTATACTGAAAATACAATGAACACAAATTCAGTAAAGGAAGATCTTATCAAATAACTTCTCATTGATTGTTCTGCATATTTCCAGTGCAAAAAACGACACGATAATTCACTGTATAAATAAATTGTAAAATAATATCACAATGATTTCAAAAATGATTAAATCACAAAACTCATAAATTCTGTAACAAATAACAAAATAAATCATAAATAATATTTTTTATTATAAATAAATTATTAAATATTTCTTATTTCTTTAGAAGAATGCAGAATGTTTCTGTACAACGTAAACAGCGTCTACAACGATGACACCAGTCAACGACTTCCGACCGAGGGGTACTCACGTCAATTTCCCTCAGACATCTCGAACATGTGAGCGGTTCTCTGGGTCTGACTAGAGTTTCAGAACACGCATTGTTGACCGAACAAACTAAATCGTATCCCATTCCGCCTGCAAACAGATATTGGCGTTCTTTTTTCAGACATGCGTGATGATATAAAAAATCCGCACGACTGCCCATGAAGTCCTCCGGTGACAATTCTAAGCACACACACAACCCTGAACCACCAGCATTCATAGTCACTGAAGTTATGTGTCGTTTTGGAATTTCATTTTTAAATCTACATCAAAAATTGAATTTTTAAAATTTATTTTAATTTATTTTGAATTTAAATGTAAACAAAACCTTGATATAATTGTGCGGCAGCAGTCACTCAGTAAATAAAATTCAGCTTCACGTTCAAGTAACTCCAATGTAACGTTGCTATCGTTAAGAAATACTTCGCCGTAACTACAGAAAAAATTTTAAGAAATTTAATTATGCTTAGATCAATGTGTAAAATGTAATTTTTCTACCGAGCTATGTTGAGAATTACACGAAAACAATCGGGATCGCGGTCGATAAAGTAAATGCCGTCAGTGGGTTGACTAAAAGCAGAGTTGGGATCGAGCAAACGAGCGAAATAATCACTTCCCAGTTTTTCTATCGTGATCCTTGTCGTTTCGAATACTGTTCCTCCAACGTTTAATTTTATGCGATCCTTTGGTAGACTATTCATGATGATTATGTTGTTTTCATTTTTGGCAGTAATTGGTGCATTTTATCCAGGTACCTACTAAATCGAATCAATTATTACACTAAATAAAGGTTAATAATTGAATTTACCTGCATTCAAGTGCTTGGGAATGTAAATAATAAGGCGAAACAGGTGATAAAATGAGCAATTCTAGACTAGATGCGTGATGAGTGAAACGTGAGCACGATCAAGCTATGACTCATGATTGAATTGAAAATGCGCGCCATCTAGTGTTGTGTTGTTTTATTACTTCAAATTTTTAAATTTTTTTTATAAAACATACAAAACTGAAAGAAAATCATAGCAAAAACAAAATATAATAATTTCAACTAAAAAAAATTGTTACGTTGTTTTCAAGATAAACGTTGTGGTAAATGCTGAATGTCTGCAGCCGAAATAGAAAGCCGGTGCTTTTGGTTTCGTAGCATTGAGCCTACTAGGCTTGTAAGCTGCGGGTCCAGGACCATCTCTGGTTGATTTCACTTCAGTTCGAATACCGATCATAACATTCGGTGCACTCGATTTCCACAAGTGCATATCAGGCACCCCTATAGGACCCGGGGTTGTAGATGATTTAATGTAGCTCCCAAAAGTTTCTCGTCCTTTAATAGTGATTGCATTATCAACGTTACGTCCAAACATAACAGAAGGCAAATTATAGGTGTTGGGTGCGGGACTTGGAAGTGACTTGAGCATTGGAAGCTTTTTTCCCATGTGGTAACTCTTTTGACAAATAATTTGTTTTGGGTAATAAATAGGTGCTGGAGTAGTGGTGAAATCTAGAGTAAAATGTTGTTAGGATTTAGGTGTTGCAATGGTTCCTAATAAGAAGTGAAACCTTTCTTTTCGGGTAATTTTGGTCCTAGACTGAATTCGCATCCAGCTTTTAGACCTTTTCTTGTCAATCCAAACGGTAGATCGTAAGCGCCAGGTCCAGGACCCTTAGAATCTATAAAATTTCATAGTGTTTATATTTTATTTAATCAAAGCAAAAATTTTGTTTACCTAATAAATATTTGTTTCTGCCTTTTAAGGTATATGCGGGTGAAGTAAATTTTGTGGTGTCGTGTTTTCTTATACTGCCGATTGTAGTTGGCAAGTCGTAGGCAGCGGGTCCAGGTCCTATTAAATATCAATTAAATAAATTTTATTTGGAAAAATAAATTTGTAGTTATTACCTTTTTCTCTGGCTAAAATCATCCTGGTTGGACGAGTAGTTCTGCATATAATGGGTCTCGTGAACATTTTTAATGTCTCTTCGTCGTCGGTGTCCATTTTTTCAGTTTGACTTTGATGTGGCGATTTAAAACATTGAAAGATTTAAATTATTGATCAAATTATACTGATATCTGGGAATGGAATAAATAAAATACAACTGAAGGAGCTTAAAACAAATAAAACTTTAAACCAAAAGTAAAATGAGCAATGTTTAGATGGCAAAATAAATTGGATAAATAATATCAGTGAGTCGAAAAACAAATATAAAGATTCGAATGCCCCGCGCGCGGCGCATCTGCAGCGCCCTCCTTTAGCAAAAACGCGAAACTAAATACGTGACTCGAAGACAAAAATGTGAACTCCTGCTGACCATTGTGAGGGAAAAACTCCATCATGTTATTAACCAAGGTTTTATTGAAGAAACCAAAGGTGTCAACAGTTTTAACATGTCACTTAAAACAACGGAAATTTCCTCCCTGGACATCGTATTTTGTCAAAAAGAGCTCAGTAACCAATGACCAGTATGGGCTATCTCATTTCAATTGGAAAGCAAATGGTCATAATTACCACATACTAAGAACCGGTTGTCACCCTTACATCAAATATCACTGCACTCAACGTCCGTATCAAGACCTTAAAGCTGAAAATTGGTTTTACGGCTTTATCAAAATCATCAATTTAGGTTCAATTACAAAATAATAAATACCATTTTATATTTTTCCTGTATAATATGATTTTGTGAAATAAAAACTTATTATTTACACAGCAGTTTTCCACATTTTTCTCATACGAGGAAAAAATAAAATGGTGTTTCCGTCTTGGTTTTTTACATCTACATAAATTTGATTTTTCTTTGTATTTCTTTCAAAGGAATCCCAAGTTTTGCTTACGGAATTGGAGCAAGATTTTTAATACGTCATCACGAAGACGTCCACACGCCAGATGGAACTGTTCGTATTTATTTCCTTTACGAAGAAGATAAAGGATCCATGTATTAAAAAGAATTAATAAATTTAATTATTTATAAATTGTTATTACCGTAGCTAATGGAAGATTATTTTTAAGTAATTCGTAATTCCTACTATTATTATATACATAATTCTGTTTTTTGGCTTTTACATATAAAGTATTTAAATAAAAACAATTAAAAAAGGGTTACCACAATTTACATCTTTTCATACGACAAAGAATGCCCACAAATCGTACAACTTTTCGAGTACATATCATCATCTTCGGAATAAACTTCAGCACCGTACTCATGCTCGTGTTCGTTCGACTCCTTTTTAAACAAACTGCTCCGAACGACACGTCTTAATTCTGAAATAAACAAATTTTTTTTACCATAATGTCAATTAATACGGTATGTTGAAAAAATCTTCACCTTTAACTTTTTTATTGAATCTATTCTGTTTATTTTTAATCTTCGTTGCGCATCTTTTCTCGTGTTCCTCTTCCAGTTGCTCTTCACTTCCCCAAACTTCCATCGCTCGTCCGATCACTTGACACTTGAGATACAAATGCATTTCTCCCCAATTATTCTGTCTGGGATTTTTTTTACATATATACTTCAAAGGTGGTTCGCGCTTCTCCAAATCACAGTCTTTAAGCAAATACGTCGCTTTTGCCTCGGTTTTCGTGATCATCGAGTGTTTCTCTTCGTCTCTGCAGTTGTCACAAACTTCTTCGTTAAATTTAACGAGCAAGAAAGAATCCATGAATGGTTTATCACATTCTTTGCAGTGTATGGTGTCCCCATCTAAGAAAGGCCCATCTAAAACAGCTTTCATTCGTTTCTTTAAGTCTTCCTCTTCTTGTTCAGGCTCCAAAAAAAATCCACCGTTTGTGTCGATCAACTTTGGTTCGCCAGTCTTCTTTATTTGAGGGTCTCTGATCAGATGAAAAATAAATAACGAATGTAAATTCACATAATATACCGTATATATGTTACTGTCGTGATTTTATACATTCATACCGAGCGTAAGGGTGCGCGGCAAGACGAGATTGACGAAGCAGTAATGCTCGTTGCCGGTTCCTCTCCATTCTTGCTTTCTCGGCATCAGTGAGTTCTCTATCTGTATAAAAATTTATTTAATACCACTTACATTATAAATTATCAAAGTACGATACCTGCTTCCGACATCTTGCTAGACTTTATTTGTATTGTACTTCACCCCAGCACAAAATTGACTCATGCGAGAAGCGAGTAGATGAGGCTTTTCCTATCGCCAAAATCCGATCACGTGACTAAGCAAATTCCCGAGCGAAGCAACCAATGATTGAAAAATTGCAAAATTAAATTCCTGACGAAATTAATTCCTTAATTCTGACCTCGATTCTGACGCAAAATTGTATGGTCGGTCAGTTACGCAGACTAGTTGTTTAATGCTTTTTTCTAAATAAAACAAATTTTATTTTATTTATCGACTGCTTTCAAATGTAGCATTTAAAAACCAAAACATTTCACTAAAACCTGCTAACACCATACTGTCGGCGCCCTTGAGACTGCTGACATCTGGTGCTAAAATTAAAAACCTCTAATATTCCACTGCAGTTCTTCCTAATAAAAGAAAAATATTTCTCAAGCAAAACGTATTTTCAGAAACCCTAGGGTGTATGTACTTCTGACTCGGTGAACCCTCGAAACACAAGTTATCTAAGTAATTACGGCGTATTTGCTCAGGAAAACTGATGCAAAATCACGATAAAGCAAAATCTCCTCTCAAAATAACATTAAATGAAATGAATAATGAATTATTTTATTTTTCTTTCTAACAACTCAAAAATCTTTTAAGCAATTTAAAAAAATTCCAAAAACTAATGAGAAAATCAATATATCAAGAAGAATTTTCAATTTCATTTCTAGAAAAAAAAATTTACAAATTAAACCATCAGAAAACACCTAAAAAAAAAAAAAATTCAAAATCACCTATTTTCCACCTTAACTTGGTAAAAATTCATTATTTCAATCGCTTGATCCTTTTCGGACAAATTATTATCAACACAAAACCACATTTCATCATCAATGTATTGCTTCAGCTGAAAAAAAGAAAAAATTTTAAAATGCAATTCACTTAAAACTCCCATCACATGATTTCTTACATTCCCCATCGACGGTTTTGACGCAATAATAACCCTATCCTCGATAATCCCAACTTTCAAAAGAGTCTTTTTCGACGTAATCTTCACATCTACACCCTTAAACCTCAACTCCTGCGCCAAATCTTGAAGATTACACTGAACGACGACCTTAAACTCGCACTAAAAATTCAAAAAAATTTAAAAAAATTAAAAATAAATTTAAAAAAAAAAAACCCACAAAAATTCACTTACATTTCCTAATTTCTCCGAAATCAATTTATTCTCACTCATAAAACCTTCGTTTTTCATCAATAAATCCAAATCAACACAAAAATCTTTGGATCTCGACTTCAAAACATCGAATATTTCGATCAAACACAAACCATCGATCGCTGCGTATTCGATTTGCGCTTTTCTCAACGGTCTGTTGTCCCAGTTCGATAACTGCTCTCTTTTATCCAGTTTCCTACCGAGACAGATGTCAACTAAATCGCTCAAACGCCGTTTGTTTGTGTTGAATCGCGTTGGAAAGAGTTTCGGATATTTTTCCTCTATCTGTAATAAATAATGATATATACAATTTTGCACTTATTTATACTATAAAAAACTTTGCTTATTACTTTCGTACATAGTTCTCGAAGGTCCAAGAGATTTTTAGATACTTTTTCGAATGATTCACACTCTGGGAAATATCTATCGAGTGATTTTAGGTCGAAAATAAATGAAAAACCTAAAAAAAGATGAAAAAATAATAAAATTTTGTCTTTTCTTGTTGATTTTTGTTTAGTAGTGTACCGAGTTTTTTAATTTCTGGATCAGAAAAAATAGATAGAAATGAATTCCTGTCGTTTTCGTCAATTTCCACATCTGAATTTGAATTTTTGAAAACTTTTGGATCGATTAAAAATACTTTTTTCCGAGTCGCAATTTGAAATAAGGATAATCTCTCTTCTCGTAATTTACACTCACTGTCACAGCCGATGACGTCACATGTCTTAAAAAAAAATCAAAAAAAAAAATCAGTTTTTACCTCAAATTTTCGATTCAAACTCGATAAATTACGGTACCTTAAGCACATCCAACATATCTCTAAACTTCACTTTATCATCGACAAAAACGATTTTTGAGTGCGGCAACGAAAGTGAGTGAAATTCGGATGATTTTTCAACAGTTTTTTCAATTTCATCGCAAATTTCATCTTCATCTTCATCAAAATTCATTTTCATTGAAACCGGTAATTGGTCCAGAGGTATTTTGTACTTTAACGCGTATTTCAAGGCATTTTGATTATCCCCGTAATTCAGTAATAGATAACATAAGGTATTTTGCAAATTGGAGTCATTTTCCACAACTGACTAAAGAAAAAAAAAAATTCAAAATAAATGACAAAAAATAATATTTTTTTAAATTAAAAATTACTTCAATCATTTCTTCCCATGCTGTAATCCCTATATTTCCACGAGTGTATTTCCTCTCAAGCAAAAATCGAAGTGTAGCCGCATAGCTCACTTGTAAAATCCTAGGATAATGATTTAATGGCATATCGTACATTTTTATAAACCGCATCGCAATTTTGCGCAGTTCATTTCTATCCAATAAATCCATTTCTGATATTTTTAATTTCCTGAAAAAAAGAAAAAAAAAAAACAAATTATAAAAATGAATTTTTGTTGTGGTAATTGTGAAATTTCAATTACTGTGCAAATTCTCTCTGTTTTTCAGTATTCAAACACATTTCGTCGATTATTTTCAAAAATGGCTCTCGATGTCCCGGATGTTTGTCGAGATAACGTTGAATATTCAGAAATTTATGTTGAAGCAACAACGGAACTAAAAACTGAAATAAAAATTAGTTTTTAAAAAGTAAAACACATAAAATAAACTTTAATAAAAAATGAATTTTTGGTGAAAATTCACGTTTTTTTGTTTTTAGATGCAAAAATGCAATTATTCGTTCAAAATTCAAATTTTTTTCAAACACTTCACACCAAAAATCCACTTTAATCGACATTCCTTACATCATCAACCTCAAAAAACCTCTCTAAATCCATCAAACTCGCCAATAAACATGCTTTGTCGTATTTTCCCTCTTTCACCACTTCCCTAATTTCATCAACGAATTTCTCCGAGTTCAAATTCAATTCATAAACATTCACAATTAATTTCAAAGTTTCGCACGATCTCACATCTTTCATCACATCAAAAGCGTCTTTTTTCACTTCATCCGACACATGAAATTCGTCCTTTTCCGTCATCCACTTTTCAAATGTCGCTATTAAATCGTGTCCCAACGAGCGCTGGTAATGGTCTCGAGTAATTTTAAACTTAAAACTTTCGTTAATTAAATATAATGTTGTTCTATGTGGATTATTCGACCGTCTTAAGATGTGTTGTAGTTGTGATGAAATTCCAATACTGTTTCGCTTGAGCCATGATGTTTTTAACTGGTCGAACCAAGCTTCGTGTTGCGCTATTCCGGGATTTATATCATCTAAAAATTCCTAAAATGAGAAAAATATTAAATAAATAATTTATTTTTTCAAATTTTAGTGTAAATTTGATGTTTTTACTGTGTTCTTGATGGTTTTGCTGCTTCTGCTGCACGAAAATTGATGGAAATGATGAATTTGTTTTGTTTTTGAATTGGTTTCTGGTAGTGGTAGTATTTTGAGTGATTTGATGATATTTCTCGTTATTTTCCATTGAAAAATTGTGTTTAGAAACATTATTTGATATGTTAATCAAGGATAATAAGGACGAAAAAGTTTCTAATCGCCATGAAGTGATGAGGTTGAGGTAAGCGGGTTTCGAAATGACGTCATCATTCATCAAGTTGATCCATACTAAAGCACCATGGCGCTGCAATCGCGCGCCAAATTCAATAAAATTCATAGAGAAAAGTTGATTTTCGATTAAAAAAATAATACAAGCCTTAAATTGAATAATTTGTTTTTGTCATAGCTAATTATATAAATAGCGATTTAGTTTCAATTTTGAATTTAAAAATTTGAATTTTTTGCAAATTTTGATGGAATTTTTTTTTGGCTTAATTTGTATTAATTTTTAGTTGATATTTGATGTTTTGCATATATAGAAAGTAAGGTTATATGATATTTTTAATTCTAGGTTAGATCTGATAATAGCTGAATATATAAAGAGGGTGAGAGAGTATGGGATTTGAACAAAAAACTAGGTTTTGATTTAAATTTAAATTATTGTGTTTTTGTATTTTCTGTGAGTGAAAGTGAAGGTTGTTGAATCATTATTTTATGGTATTGAGCTGTGGTTGCATTGCATTTGTCGAGGCATTTGTCTACTTGCTGGAAATACGGCGTCAGCTGGTGGCAGATTTTATAACTAAAACGCGCTAATTTCAAAAGAAAAAATAAAACAAAATAAATTAACAATTTAATTGTAAGTTAATCTCTTTAAAATCAAATACGATTAAAAATAATAATATTTTGAGTCGATATTAACCTTTTAAAATTTACTTGATGAACACTATCGGTAGGTACTTGCCAAACTTGACATTACTGAAATTTGAAACCAACAGACACGTTAAATTTATTATTTTGATTTCCTTACGGTACTAAAACATGGGAATTTAAAATAAAAACGTGACAGATTAATATTATACAGAATCTTCCAATTTTCACACATAATTTGCATTCTATCATCACTTCATCACAATTCATGGCATTAAAAGAAATAAATTTACAACTTCTAAACATAAATTGGGCGCCATGGTGTCCGACCGTTAGAATCATAGGGAACACGAACCATCTTCTCAATCTTTATTTCGTTTCTCTCTTTGCCACGAGAGATACATGAATACATGCTGTAGATCTTAGGTGCAACTGCTCGTCTTCTGATATCACGTCGCAGTTGCTCAAAAGGTATGGATCTGGATATATATTTTTTAAATCGCAATTCATTCGCCTTTCTCTCTTTTTCATATTTTTGAGCCTCCAAATAAGTCATTCGCCGATTCACAGCCATCATTCGTTCAGCTTCAGAACGAAAACTGAACACCACAGGTTGGATCTAATAAAAAACATTCAAAAATAAAAGTAATTTAATTTTCAAAAAAAAAAAAAAAGGGCAAATGAGACATTCCTTTGAGACGAAAAAGACACAATTTATTTCCCAATTTACAACTTCCGGGTTTGCATATTTGTTTACGGAACAAAGTGTTTTGTTTTTGGTTTCCACTTGCCCTCTCTGTATTCCCTTAGTATCTTTTGACAAGTCGTTTCAATAGCATTCTCCAACATGCTCAATTTATTTTTCAAATTTCCCACGTCTTTGGCATCTTGTTTCCTTTTGCAATCTTGACAGACCCAACCGCCGTCCGATCTAATCGTTTTTACAGTGCAGCTTTCGTGAACAGGAGCATTGCAAAAAACACAGCGCAAAGAGCTTTGATCTTGCTTTATCACTTCATTGCACACCTTGCAAATCTGTAGATCTTTTCGGCATTTTGGGCATATCCATGTTTTCCGGTTGAAACCCGGATTCATCTTATCCACGCATTTTTTGTGGAATTTTCGGCTACAATCGTTAGTGCAAATCACCATGGTTTGCAAGTGTTTTTCCAATATAGCGTCGTGACATTTGTCGCACTTTTTATGTAACGATAAAGAGAACTCAGTTTTCAATTCTTAAAGGAATGCCAATACATTATTTTGTAATTAGAGAACACGCATTGAAAAATACAATCGAATGAATGCTCTCGAATTCAAACGAGGAGTAAATGAAGAATATAAATTAAAACTTTACATTTTCGTATATTTTGGATTCGGGTGGTCCTTCGTCATCTTCGTCGCCCCCACCGACAAAGCCACTGCCATTGCCATTGCCACCGCCACTGCCACCGCCGTTGTCATCACTACCCATGCCATGTCTACCGTTGCGTCCATTGTTTCTTTCAATTACTGGTACCCCTGCCAATCGCTAAAACAAAATCAAAACATTAAAATTGAATTAAGTTCGGTGTTTCAATGCTAAATTTATACTTTCGGTTCGAATAGATGTGTTTCTCGCTCTTGCTGAAGTAACTTCTCGCTTATAAAATCACTTTGAAACTTGTTTTGTAAAATTTCAAACATTGGCGAGTGTTTACTGAAAATTTTAAGTTTTAAGTTCTTTCCTCACCAGTCACCTCCAGAACAATTAAATCCTTACACATTCGGTCTGCCGTACGTAACGCTTTCCGGCAGTTTCGTAGTACCGTCCCGAGGACGCTGGATTAGAGCGTGATTCATCGTCTTCATTGTATGTTGCTTTCGGAACTCATCTTGATCTCGTACGCCAGAAAAACCTAGTATGGCAGCAGAGCGGTTCATGCCAATAAAATTTTTGACTCTATGAGACGGTTCTTGACACTTGAAAGGTTTCGTTCTAATTGCAGCCCAATCATTCAACGCTGTCACAAAACGCACCAAAAAAATTAATTAACTATTTAAACTTAAAATAACAATTACAACTGACCCTCAGCAACTCCAGTTCCCTTTTGTGACGGAATACCGTAAGTGAATCCGTAACCGGGTAAATTCCTGCATCGGTTTTTCGGTTTTTCAACTTCTAACTGTAAAATAAATGAAATTTGAGTGTGTTGCAGACAAACGGTGACATAAATCGCATCACCTTTTGTAGTAGCTCATTTTTCTTCATCGACGATCGAATCTTTCCTATTCTCACATTATCGGCGTTAGGTCCCAAGAAAATAGGTCTACTGCAATCAACTTTTGAAGCTCCCATTTTACTCATAAATCTTTATAATTTAGTCAAATTGAATAAAAAAAAAACTATACTAATTTATAATGAGTAAATAAACTCTGTGTCATTATTTGTAAATTGAAAGATTCATACTCCAAGCCCTACTAGCTTTAGAACTACTGTTAGAACAGCGATTCTGGAAAGAAACAACTGAAAAAAAATTACCCACACTGCAAAGCGCAAAAATCAAAATTTGGGCGTTTTTCAATTATTTGCAACAATAATCTTTTTGTGTTTATATTTTAATTACCTACTACCACAACTTACTTGTTAACTGTAAGTGAAGACAAATTAAAGATACGATATTTTCGATTCATTCAAACAATAACACACAGTTTATTGCTCATTCTAAAACTTCATTTACAAGTTCAGTTTGGTAATTTTTGTTACAAGATAAATTTCTTTTTTCTAGGTTTCCTTTTTCCTTCTCTATATTCCCTAAGAACTCTTTGGCAAACGGTTTCGGCAGCAATTTCCAATGCTCTCAACTTAGTGCGTAAAGCTGCCATCTGATCCTCATCTTTTGAATTTCTGCATTCGTCGCATATCCAAGTTCTAAGCTCTTCTGTTATTCCTGTGGTACAACTTTCGTGGGCAGGGTAATTGCAACACCCACAGCGCAGAGTGTTTTCATCTTTATTTAGTTCTTCGTTACAGACTTTGCAGTTAGTTAGCAATTTTACGCAGGCGGGACATATCCACTCGTCTGGGTCGTAAGGTTGACATAATTGTTCCACGCATTTTCTGTGATATTGTCGGCCACACTGATTTTTGCAATACACTTTTACATCTGAGTTTAATATTTCTTCGTGGCATTCGTTACACTTAAAAAATATAAGAAATTTAATGTAGTGCACTTTTTTTAAGTTTGATATTTAGAGGACATTCATAAATAACGTGGAAAATATGCAGAACTTTGGTATTAAATACGTTTGACATTGAAATGTGTTATCAAATACAGGCAAGTAAAGTATTATTTTCCTAGACTTAATTTATGAATGTTCTTTTTCTTAAAGTATGTACTGAATTAAGATACTGCAATGAATAAATATTTACATTTTTATCAAAGCTGGCCGTGTCATCTATGCCGCCGCTACGGGGACTGCCGCCGCTACGCGTATTGCCGCCGCCAACACCAACACCAACACCGTCGACCGGTTTTCCACTAGGACCACCAGCACCAGTAGCAAACACAGCACGGGGACCAGCACTCTGTTTTGCACCGCCGGCAGGTTTTCCACTGGGATCAGAACGGGCATCCCTGGGACGAGCCACAGCACTAGCACGGCGATTGACACTGACATTGACACCGCCGGCCGGAGTTCCATTGGGACCAGAACGGGCAACCCGGGGACCAGCCGCAGCACTAACACGGCGTGTGGCACTGATACCGCCAGCCGGATTTCTACTGGAACTAGCACGAGCACCAATACCAGATCCAATACGGGAACGGGGACCAGCACCAGAACCGACACCGGCACTGAAAATGCCGTCGTCGCCAGCACCTCGTTCAAAAGCACCGCAGGAATGTAAATACTGTCAAATATTTTATTAGGTACTGTTGTAGTAAGAAATAGTTTTAAAGTCGATAGTGCTAAACCCAAAACTGTACTAAAATTTGCGCTATTACAAATTTTAGCGCAATTTGCAGCGTGGAAAACTTTACATTTAATCAAATACTATTTGGAATTAAATAGTAAAATTTTCTTTCTTTTAAATGTGCAATGATTGCCAAAAAATACATCAAAGTATCAAATTAATTTTGTAGCAATTTTGTTACGAGCTACAAAACATCTCAGTTGAACTTGAGAAACAAAACTGAGTGAATAAGCAAAAGAAATTTAGGGTGCTTAATAAGTGCACTATTTTTATTATGTAAAAATAATAATGCTGCTAAAAAATAGCACTTGCGGCCCATCCCTGCGAAACAGTTACTTACAGGTCCTTCTGCATGCTTCTGAAACAAACAAACAAACAAAAAATATAATATTAAAAAAAAAAAAAAATAATTGCAAAATTAATAATTAATTTTGTATGCATTATGCTTTAACTGTCAAAAACGATGTTATCATTTTAAAAATCAATTAATTACAGAGAAAACACAATTTAACATCAAATTATTTTAAGTTAAACTATGCTTTCCTGCAATACAAAACTAATTTAACGTCACAACTATTCGTTCTACTTACTTGTCCTGCTGGAAACCTCTATAATACATACAAATAACACAAAATTATAAGAAATCCCAGATAAATTATTGTACAATATATACTTTTGGTACAATACTTCCTCCCCGAACTGACTGCACTAACTTATCATCAACAAACTCGTTCTGAAACTTATTCTGTATAATTTCAAACATTGGTGAATTTTGTCTGGCAACAAATAAACAAATTCAGCGACTCTCAAAAATGTAAAGACAACAAATACTTACAGAGTAGGCCGGCCATATACAACGTCTTTCCTCATAAACCTTTCAACGCTTTCCTTCGGTCGCCGAATCAGAGCATTATTCATCGTTTTGATTGTGTGTAACTTTCGAAATTTGTCTTGATCTCGCACTTTCGACAAGCCCAAGACAGTGGCAGAGCGATTCATGTGAATGTAATTTTTGTAGCAGTAAGACGGCATTGCACCCAGAAAAGGCGTGTTTTTAACTGTAGCCCAGCTACTCAAAGCTAGTGAAGTTTTTAAGAAAATATTGATTTATCTACTGTATACCAAAATATTACACTTCACTCATTACCTTCAGCAACTCCACCGGAAGTCCTTCTATTTGGAACTCCATAAGTGAAACCGATTCCAGGCAAATCCATGCCTCTGGTCTTCGTTTCCTGCACTTCTGACTGTAAAACCGAAGAAATTTGTTGAAATATTTTTTTTTTTACCGTACCGGTACCGTAATTGTAATTCATTTTACCCTTTGCAATAATTCATTTGACATCATCGACTTTCGTACCCTTCCAACTTTCTGAGTGTTAGCATCAGTTCGTTGCTTACAAACAGGCCTTGGGCATTTCAAAGATCCCATAATGTATTTTTACTTTTTTGAGAATCTTCAGAATATAATTTTCTTGTAAAGAAAAGTTTCTAGTTGTTGCTTTTTAGAATGAGTAATTAAATAGTGTGTTTAAACATTCGTAAATTGACTCTTTCGTAAACTGCACTCTCAGTCATACTAGCAAGAATAAAAGCTGCTTGAAAAACAAGCCTTAATGAAACAATAATCTCCCACAGTGCAAAGCGAGAATCGAACAAAATGCTTACAACAATCAAAAGCCGAGACGATCAATTTTTACAAATGTTAAAAAATCTCTTCGCCTTGGCGTTATCAGGTAACAAAAATATCCATTTCCTAACCCCAGTCAAAACAACGGAAGTGGAAACGAGAATTGCACCACTAATACTGTATATATTAGGAACTTCGCTAAAGAAAATAATCTGCCATATAAATGCAAATACTATATCAGCAGTACGGTAAATGGCAACAGATCCTGCTTGTTCCAGCTGCAAAGACTTGGTTAACAAAACCTGTCCACCGAAACTAAAAACAGCAATCAAAATGATCAAAACCCTGTCCATTCCGCACGGGGGCCAACAAACATCGCCGAAAATTAAAGTTCCAGCAGTCGAAAGAAAGATAGCAATGGTTGAAAAGGTGAGCATGATCACCGAGTAGTGAATTCCTTTCAGATGTCTTAAAAGAACGTAGACATTGGCGTTGAAAATAGTTCCAATCAATGCAACGAACGCTCCCCACAGCGTTTCCGAGTTGTACCCGCGATCGTAGACGTTTTCGCCGAACAGAAAAGGCGGTTTTGTGATGAATACTACACCGAGGATCGTTAAAACAATCATAAAGATGTTGAACATGGTGCATTGCTCTTTTAAAAAAATCCTAGCAAAAATTGCGACGAAAACTGGGGCACTGAAAATGACGACTGAGGCGTCGGCTAAAGGCATGTGACGTATAGCGTAAAATTGCATCATTAGACTCATAGCACCACAAGTTGCTCTTAATACTAAAAGTCCCCTTTTTTCCCTAGGGCCGAAAGGGTTTTCTTGAACGTATATAACTACTGACAGCGTGGGTAACAGTATTCCTATGAAGCGTACTGCTGATAGTTCTAAAGGGTCCACGTCTTTCATCACTTTGACTATCAATGAGCAAAGAGAGAAACAAAGGCTTGATAATACTGCCATTATGAGTCCCAAATACGAAGGGAAACAGTTATTTGATTTTTTTGAATCCACGGTTTCATCGATTTCATCTTCAGTGATTGATGAGTTTTGTGCTTCTGTTTCAAGTAATGATCTCATCTCGTGAACGTTTTCTGTGTACTGGATATCGGTCAAGTTTGAGTCATCGTTAACAGACATGCTAGTTCGGGTGATGTAGTCATAATCAGCCATTGTTTTGTTTGTTTTTCACTAGTTGGATGATGAGGTAGGGTGGAGATCTTTTAAAGCATCTGGAAATAAAAATAGAAAGTAAAAATTAAGCTGTTCATAAAAAAATTCTAGGCAAAATAATAAAATAAAATGATTATTTTGTTACTATAGGCAATTGTAAACAAAAAGCAACAAATATTAAATAGAAAAACACCATTTAAAGGTAGGGGAAAAAACAACAACTGGGTTGCACTTGTTTACCTCTTTATGTTAGTGGATTTTAGATGATCGTTGCAGGAATTTTCTCGACATCCAAGTTTAGAAATGATGAAACCGGCAACTTCCCTAGCAACCGCCTAGCAACGCGTTGCAATCCGACCCGGTGTTGCGAAATACTGGACGAAACTGCAGCTGCACCGCACTGCACCAAATAAGTGAAGTGCATCACGGGGAACCGATATAAAAAAATAAATATTGTTTTTAAAATTTTTTATATTATTTTGTTGATCGTAGTATGAAGTTGTACTAAACAAGATTACTTAAAAATAATTATTTATATTAATTCGATTAATCACAAAATGCTTCGTTTCGATGTTATCCATTGAGATTTAGTCTGCGGTTAGATGTAACCTAGTCCTAGTGGCGCAAATTGGAACTAACACAGGAAAAGCAACATCCTGATCCTGTTTGTTTTGTTTTTTTGGTTGGGCGGTGTTTGATGGTGATTAGTTTTAGTTTTGACTAGAGATATCAATCTACTTCAAAATGCCAGTAAGTACCGTATTTATTGTTGTGTTTATTAATTATTTGTAATATAAATGACTTGTTTTAGGCATATCACTCGCAGTTTTTGAATCCACCACAAATGCTGGCGAATATAGCCCTACTACCGATTAAAACCCAGTTCCGAGGTCCAGCGTCGAGAGAAAGTGAGTTTTAGCGTAATTCTCTGTTATTAACAGTAGTTAAAACTATTTTGATAATTTAAGCTGGAGATATTGACATCATCGATGAAGCGTTAATGTTTTTCAAAGCCAACGTCTTCTTCAGAACGTACGAAATCAAAGTAAAACTCAGATCTGTCGAAAGATTTGCTGACATTATTTACGTAATTAAATGTACTTTATACAGAGCGAAGCCGATCGAGTGTTAATATACTTGACTTTATACATCACTGAATGTTTGAAGCGGTTACAGAAGGTAAAATTGTCGAGCGCATTAAGTTGATCGATATTGATTGTGTTTGTTTGTGTAGTGTTCAAATAAGAATCAAGGATTGCAAGAGATGTACAGCTTAGCTATTTCCAAATTTGACATTCCTGGCGATAATGGTTTTCCACTAAACGCAGTGTACTCGAAGCCATCATCGTCACACGAAGCTGGTATTTAATTTTAATTAAGAGTCAGAATGAATTATGGGGAAATTTTAAACGTGCGAGAATTTCAGACGTCATGCGGCAATATTTTCAACAACTGAGGCAAGAAATGGGAGTTCGCTTGTGCGATCGAGTGTTTGATATTGAAAATGGAAAACCGAGCAAAGTCAGTCACTCGAAATTGTCAATTTATATTTGACTAAATTCTCGTTATTATTTCTAGTGGTGGCTTTGCTTTTCCAAAAAGAAGTTCATGGACAAAAGCTTAGCAGGACCAGGACAGTAAAAAACAAAACAGAAATGTAAAACAAAATTAATAATGAATTTCTAAACACTTTGTTGTTTTTATTAAGCCTCTCTTAATAAAGTGTTTTCATATACTAAATTTATAATGATTAATAAATAAAAGTTTTGGTTCTCAATAGCTAATTAATTTATTCATTTTTTAACATCGAAGTAATCACATTCAGTACATACCTTTTAATTTCTTTGAGGAATCAGTTTCTATTGTACCTGTGAAAATAATTTTAAAAAATGAAGAAAACTGACTACAGTTGTCATTGATACTTTAATTCTGTAAACATGTAACATACTTTGCGCTTTTGAAATGAAAAAAAAAATGAAGCCTTTGATATATTTTCAATTTAAGCTGTGTAATTAATTTATAGCAAAATCAGTGATCCCTAAAAGCCTAAAAAAAAAAATCCAATGTTAACAAATATCACAGAATTAAGAATAAAGGCTACATACAATAATAATAATAATAAAAAAAAGAAAATCCATTTAGTTTTGAACAATCACAGGTGAACTGACTTTGGTTCAACTCAAGAAAGATATTAAAGAATAAAATATAGACTTAAAGTTTTACATATTCAGACAAAAGACTTAAAGAAAATAGTTCACTCTTCTTAAACAAATATAATTTAGCGTTAGCTGGTTTAAGGCCATTTAAAGCATAACTTACACAATCAGAATAACAAATGTATTCTGTTTACTAATAATACAATTTGGTCCATTATTTTTTAAATAGGCTATGTCATGGACACAATGTTATTTTTTTCCAAAAAACTTTTCATCTTCTCTCTTTACTTATCAGTTTCAAACATCGTAAGGAACAAATCTGAGGAATTACAAATTGTCATATCAACTCATAACATCATTTTTCAAATAGGAAATCAATCAATTAGTAGTCATTATTATTTTATAGTTTTAAAAACAGTCTAAATAAATATTGATATTAAAATTATTTATCAAAATCATACTTTTCTTTTACATATTAATACTCCATTGCACTCTCATTTCCCAGATGGAAAATAAGGCTTGTGTATTCATTGTCTTAGCACACTTTTTACATTCCATTTTCTCCTTTCCATCCAGCACTACATGAAAGATATAAAATCCTAATGTGTAATTTTAAATCTTTCTCTTAAGCTGCTCATTTTTTCATGATACCAAGGCCTACTGTCATTAAATTTTCATTTGGAAAATGCTGGTATCAAAAGTTAATGAGTTAAAACTGAAATAAAACTTCAGTTTCTGCTGTTGGCTGTTTCCAAAAATTAATAAAATAGTATTTATGTTTCATTTCACTCTATTTTAAAGAATTAAAAATTTACATTTTAATTTTTCAATGCAGCTACTTTTTCCACATATTAAAAGTGGTTTAGTTCAAGCTGACAGTGCGTTTAATTCTAATGGCACTGTAAAATGACACACCAATACTAGAATATTTTGCATAAATGTAAGAGCACCAGAATGAAACAGGTTTTTTTTAAAAAACACTTTCGACTAGGCAAGCATTAGTACCATAAATCTATTTTTTTTTTAAGGGGAAACAATAAAAACAAACATTTGGTGTTAATATTCTGGCAACAATTTTTTCTTTTAAGGCAAATGTAAAAAGTTGAAGTATAATTCCAATTTGAGCAGAATACACCAACCAAAATTTTCTCACAAACTTTCAATTTGTAATTTTCTGTGTTGAACACATAAAAATGCTTTAAGCAAAAAATTGTGAAATTTAGAAACTTTCATCGCAGGAAAAAAATCATATTTTTTTTAAATTTACCAAGTATCGTCATATTTACATTAGAATTAAACTTATATTAAGGGAACACATCTACCCTGCCATTATATTGAACTAATTTCAGAAAATAGTGCAGATTTGTAGATCTACTTTTCAATAAATTGGTAATAGTAGGGTAATATGAAATAAAATACGATTAGAGCTTAAAGCGTAATAAAAACAAACTACTAGAAAATATAAAAAAAAATTTTTTCTATACATCAAAAAATTTAAACCCTCGCAACACCGGTTCTTACATGGAAATTCTTTTTCCAGGGTCATTTTGTGACTTCGAACTTTCTATGGTATTACAAGGGTCGAAATAAATGCCAAATAATTTTGTCCTTGCCAAATCAAAAAAACAAAAAAAAAAACCTGACAACTTTCAGCTGAAAAACAATCACAGAATCCAAATAGTATCTTTAGTGAGGAATGTATAACTTATCGTTATCTCGTCTACGAAAGATCACAATTTTTTCATCAATTATGAATTAATTAAAAAAAAAAAAAAAAAAAAAAAAAAACCACCAGACAATTTCCGTATTTCAAAACACGTCAATATTGACCTTTCTAAAAGACTTTCGACCAAGGCACAATAAATTTACTTCGATTTCAAGCGTTTTTGTAGTTTCTATTCACCACATTTCTTTCTCAAACACTCTCGTAAAGGCCATTTTTCAAATAACTGACTAATCAATGACAATTAGTCTAATTGCAAGCGATTTAATAAGTAAATTAAACTCAATAAATGAAGATGATGCAATTTTCAGAGCGTAGGCGGCGGGTTCTGGTGACTCAAAATATTGACCAGATGCTTTTCTTTTAGTTGGTGAATAAATACTGGTAATTAAAGAGTTACACATTACAGTCTGCTGCTCCAAGCACTGTAATGCGAAGCCAAATGTTTAAAGATCACATACAACATTTCGTATACCTCGCCTCAACACTTCCGCATTTAAACAACAAGGCTTGAAAATAAGAAGAGTGACTGCTGATGGTTACAAATAAAAAAAAAAAAAAAATCATTTAAAAAATAGAAATTAGAATCTACGCTTGGAATTATATGGCCTACGTTGGAAATCAACACTTGCCCGAAACAGCGGAGAATATAAAAATTCACAACTAATTTTTTTTTTGCAAGTGTTAATCAAAATTTACTGCAGCGTATTTTTGTTCGTTGCTAAGTTTAAACTGTGCACTGTTATGTATATTTGGGCACTTCTCTATTCCTCCCTCCCAATCCCCCTCAAAAATGGTTCCACTAGAAGGTCATGCAACGGCTCAGTTATTATATTTTTCTTAAAAAATAACAAAAATAATAATAATAATAAAAAGTGAACTGTCCTTCTCATTCACACAAATGACAGATATCATTATAAACACGAAACTTGATACAAATCGTTCCCAGAGTCAGTTTCTTTGAACTGGTCGTTTTTCCATCGATTCACGACCAATCCGTTTTTTAAAATGTCTGTGTTTTTCCTATGAACGAACTTGCCGTCTGCGTTCGAGGTGAAGTTCACTGGGTTCACCTTTTTGCAGTGCGAGCCCTTCTCCTTTGCGGGCACGTGCGAGTCCACAGCGTCGATGTCGATCGGCACCGAAACGCACGACCGAACTTGGACTTCTGGGAAATCACAGCTAACCCCACTCGCACACATCATTCGATCGTCGTACAGCGAAAAGCGCGACGTCTTCATCTTGAACGGCGTTTTCACTCTTTTCACGATTTTGGTGCGACCCATAGCATCATCGACGTCGCTTTTCGCAGCCACTTCCGGCAGAAGTGCTGCTTTTTCGTTCCTGCTCCCATCCCCAGCGTTTCTCGGTTTTCTCAGCTGACCGCTGCTCCCACTCTCTTTCGACCAGTGTCCCTTCAACGGGAGAGTCGTGGGCCGTTTCAACTTCGGCTCCACCTTCGCGTTCAACAAATCAGTCTCACTGTGGCAATTGATGAGCCCGTTCGAGCCGGACAACGACGACGACGCACTGGATCTGTGTTTGATCACTGGCGCTTGACCGTTCTGTAACGTCGTGGGCGCCAAATGAGCAACGCCCACTTCAGCCGTGTGCCGAGATCTGTTTGGAACAAATCCGTTCTCGACGCTCTTGTAAAACCCATTGGTCGGTCGCGTGATCGTGTGGGCCACGTCTCTGCTGTTCTGCTGAAGGAGACACACCTCGGTCGCGACCGGTTTCGCCGAGCCGTTCTCAGCGCGAACAGCTAAATTCGACTTCGACGGCGCTCGGTGTTCTTGCCGACTCGTTTCGGGCTCTCTCGGCTCGTCCGCTGCCGCGCTGTTTTGTTTACCTCGTTTCCGCTCAAGAAAAGACTTGATGCCGCCCCAGTCCTTGCTTTTCTTCGTGTTGCTTTTCGCCTCGCTCGACCCTGAATTTTTTTTCCTTTCGAACCGACCTCCAAACGGTCCCTTTTTCTGTTTCTGGTCATAATGCTGTCCATTCCCAGGGACGTTCGGCTGCTTCGGCCGTGTGGGCAGTCCACCGTGAACCGCGTTTTGGACGTAGGGAATCGGGTTGCAAGTGCGTGTCGATTGGTTGAGAACGTCGTTAGAGATCAAAGAGTTGCTTTCGACGTTATCCGCCGTCTGCAGCGCCTCGAAGATGTTGTCCACGTCCACATCACGGCTGTTGCTACCTATGTTGTTATTATTGTTGTTGTTATTGTTATTTACAGTGGCCGTGTTCTTGAACTTGGAGCCTTTCTCCAGCAGCGTGTTGCCACTCACAGAAACCTCGTCCAGCGGTTCCATGATCATGTTTCTTTCCAAACAGGGATTGCGGCCCTGATGAGGCTGCAAAGGCACCGAGGTTGCCCTGGTTACTTGCTGCGACTTGGCGTTTTTGTTTGCTGGGCATTCGTTGACGTTGGGCGAGATCGAGACCAAGGGTTCGCTGGGCGACATTGTGACGATGGTCTCGGCGGTCGCTTCCGATGTGCTGCTCTCTGTGTTATGCTGGTAACTCGGTCTCGTTTGATTTCGCGGTATGGGATTGAGTAAATCGACCAGCAGCAGTGAATTGGGTACGTTGGCAGTGTCCAGATTCGTTGCTATGTTGCCGTTGGGCATGATGAGTGCAGAATTTCTCGTCGATGTTGGGTTTACGGTCGGACTCACACCGCTCACCACCAAACTCACTGTAAAATCATTCAGAATTTGTAAACATCGAGTAAAGTCTAAATTAAAATTTTTTTTAAAAATTACTTCTATGCCTTTCCCATAAAATGGGCAATTCCTGGAGCCGTTCGTCGACGCACAATGATGTGAGTCTTGCGTCTGCATCTTGATCCCAACAATCTTCTATTGTTTCCTTTAATAATCTGACAGCCTGAGTAAATAAAATAATGTTAAATACTGTTTGCTGAAAAAAGTTCAAGTTTCTGACCTGATTTGAGTCTTTCCACAAGTCGGCAAAGAGTGGTCGAGCTTTGTTTTTCGATATCAATACCTGCATCTGTTCGAAAGATGGATGGAGTCCAATCTCCGCTTCAAACGGCAGTTTGTAAGCCGGCACTTCCAAACCTGTAATTTACAATTCCAGTTATTTATCTTTTTATCGCCATTTTAAAAACAATAATATCTCCGTACCTTGATAGAGATCTTCGCATCTGCTCATAACTTCCCACAATACCAGTCCTAGAGCATAAACATCAATTTGTTTCAAAGACGTTTCGCAATCGCGCAAATTTACAGCTCCTTCTAAAACTTCTGGCGCCATGTAACGTAACGTTCCGACCTATAAAATCATTATATAATCAATGTCAGTTTAAAATCGAGTCGAATAAATATATTTACATCAGTCAAAGATGTTGTTTCTGCATATTGCTCTTCACCATTTTGACCGTAATACTTGGAACCACTGAGTTTCATAGCAAATCCCATATCACAGATGAAGCAAGATAAATCTTCTCGGACTAATACATTACGGCTATTAAGATCCCGGTGAGATATGCAAGGTTTAAGTTTATCTAAACAAAAAAAATAATTCAATGATTACATTAAAAATAGTTTTCAAATTTGTCACACACAAAAAAAACCTCTTCAATTTCATTACTGTATCTCATAACAATTTAGTTTTTCCTCAATTATTCATGGTCATTACTCATTACTTCATATCTCTTAAATTAAGTTTCATTTCCTTCTTAGATTTAGATAATGTAAGATATCTCCATTAAAAGCCACAATTTAATTTCATTTAACCACATCACTTAGATAAACATGGACCAACCTCCTTTGCGAATATCCTCATGAAGATGCGCTAAACCTTTAGCAACACTTTGATTCATCTTGCACAGAGTCGTCCAATCGATAGTGTGATTTCTCAGATAATCTTGAAGACATCCATTAGGTGCATAAGTCATCACTATTACATACTCCGGCCGACCTTCGGCGTTGACCTTTTCCTCGGAGCCGAGAAACTTGGGCAGCGAAGAATGATCGAAATAAGGTAACGTATAAATATCTTTTTCGTTTAGAAAATATTGTCTGTGCTGCGATGGAAAAACTTTGGCTGCTACGAATTTATCGTTCAGTTTCGCTTTCCACACGAATCCGTAGCGACCCCGACCGATAATTTCTTGAAGTTTTAATGTGGTCAGGTCGTACGTTGGTGTACTCGGCGGCGGAAGACTGCTCTCCATGACGTGAAGGGAATCCGGTCGTTGTTTGCGAAATCCCGACCACATGCAGTTGTATCCAGCGACAAAGGTCAGGATAAACACAACGGAACACGCCACGCTGATGAGAACCGTTTCCGTCTTGTTCACCACTGGTTCCTTATATGAACTGTTCCTTGGATAATCTGTGGATTAGAGGAAACAATATTTTTATTAAATCAAACAAACAAAACAGGATATGTGTAAACAAAGTGAGAGTTTTTTAACTGTGACCTCATTAACTCGAGTGTTAATTGAGAAAAAGAGTTGGGTGTGTGAGCTAAGAATAGATTTCTTTCCAGAATTGAGTTATTGAATCTTTTCTCGGAACGTTGCGATATCCATAACTACCGGCAATAAATACAACAATAGCGCATTAATCATATCAAGAGCACTGGAAGCTCGAGTTTCACTGTTTTTATAAATGTTAAAAATTTCTTCAAAAAAGGAAAACCTAAACTCATCTTGTACCCACCAAAGACCATTTAACCTTATTTCACCCAAAAATGGTAATTGCAAGTATTTTTTTCCCATAAAAAGAATGTTAAGTTGATTTAATAGCGTAAAATGGGTGGGTAAGGCTGTTTTTCTTGTTTATTTATGCAACAAGGAAAAAAAATGAATAAAACACCAACAGTTTTTCCTTTAAACCCATAATCAGGTGTTTGTTGTGTCTGTAACCTGCATTCAACTTATTATTTACTATCTGTTATGTCTAATCTTTATATTTTATTATTTTTTTGTGTAAATTCCGATGTTATTAAACACACAAATTAAAAGTACCAGAGTTCGGGTTCTCGCTGTCCTCTGTAGGCACATAACTGTCATTTACGTTGACATTACACAAGATCCCAGAACAGCAGCAGAATTTAGTGTGATTCATGGCTTTTGGAGGTTTCTTATTTGCCACGCAATTTGAAGAACCACAGTCGTATTTGTCTGAACTCTCCCAACAACCTGCAAGAAAAATATCATGAAAAATTTTCAAAAATATTTTTTTTTTACTGATCGATGTTTATACCTTGAGCAAGCATTGAAATCTGCGATTTATTCTGCGGATCCTCTTGCCACAAAGCGTAACAAAAATATGTGCTCCGAGGACATAAAACGGTCTTGTTGTCGGATAGAATCTCGCCATCTCCACCGACGTCACTTTCTTTGCCGTTTTCGTCCACGCTTATGCTCGGCATTTCCTTGACCGGTTCACGGTACATGTATGCGCACGTTAATTCCGAAGCAGAAGCGACACTCAAACCTAGAAATAAATAAATAATTTACATTAAAAAAAATAATCAGATTCACTTTTTATTTTCTTTACACCACTTGACATTAAACTTCCTTTGCAATTAATCAACTTTTCTATCACAATTACCGTTAAAAACGCTCAATTTAAATGTTACATTTAAAAATTAGCTGAAAAACAAAATGCGTCATAAGAGGTCGTAGAGCAGCAATTTTTTTTTCTTTAAATTTAGTTTAAGATTAGAGATAAGTAGCATGTGCAGGCAACAAGAAGCTCATTATCCCCAGCTAAGATCTGGAGTGGGAGGAAAAGTAATGGAATTGGCGGATCTATAACCAGCATCAGGATGCAGTCACGCAGGAGACAATGTTTTCAAAAATGGAAACCATAAAAACAACAAACAAGTGACTCGAAAGGGTTTAATCATCATTTACATTTAATTTGACATTTAAGAGTCGGTACCGTTAGCGAAGGAAGGATTTCGACATTTTTCCGCGCCTTGCCGGTGTTGTGGAACGTGTAGGCTATTTCTTCAATTTCAGTTATGTAAATTAAGAAATAGGGAAAGAATTCAGAGGTAAAAAAAAAATGACAGCCTTGGGAAGACACTCGAGCCATTTTTTGAAGTTAGAGTATTAAAAAGAATAAAAAGGCAGTAAAAATTTGCCTCAAGAGTTTGGCGGTCGTTACTAAATATAGTTCCTGTTCATTATCTGTGTTTTTTCAAAGAAAAAAAATTATTAAACAAACATCTTTTGCTTTTTAAAAAACATGCAATTCTCAGCTCAAGTCGAGGTTATCCGTGATATTTATTTGTTTTTCTAGGTATTTTTGTCTTAACAAGGATTTTGGATTATAACCCTGACAAAAACAAGATTTTCATCCCTCTCCGGGGAATTATTAAAGGAAAAGTCGTGTTGTGTTTTGTAATTTGATTATTTATTGAGTTTTCCTCGTGGGGAAAAATCTAACCAATCACATCGCAGGAAGAGTTTTTATCTTCTCGGAAACTTCTTGGGGAAAAAAAATAAAAAATAAAAAAGGGGTGAATAGATGGGAGGACGAAAAGCTGGCACATGATACCTTATCGAAGGCTACAAGTGCCGCGAAAAGAATTTTGCATCAACAAGTACTACAGTATTGCGAGTAGAAAAATCTCTCCCAACGATTTCTCGTGCTATCAACATGAAGGATGTGACAGCGGTCACTTCATTAATATTCCCGGCAAGAAGGAAATGAATCAGAACCCCTGCAATTGATTAAAATGCCTTTTAGTTAATAATTCACACTTCCTCGCAAAAATACATCTTTTACTACTCGTGGTTGTAAAATAAAAAATAAATAAATAAAAGGTTGAGTGATGGAAAATTCAATAATTGTTGTTGTTGGCATTTTCCTTGAGTGCAGCCATTATGGCTGGTACTAATGAAGGAAGGGGGTTTAACAGAAAAAGGTTAAAAACCTTTCCCAGTCTCGTCGTCTTCATTTTTATTTAAATTCAAAAAGAAGAAAGAAGAAAAAAAAAAACTGACAGACTTTATCAGTCATCACTGAGTAAAAGTGGTCTGTTATCTGCTTCGTCTTTTCCCCCACTGCTCAGTAATGAATGCTTTGCATAGAAAATGTTATCCATTTTTCAAGACAGATGGAAATCAATTTTCAATACAACATCCACTTGAGTTTTTAAACACATGTTAAAAAATATAAAAATTTATTTTTTCTATTTTTGCAGTTAGAAAAAAAAAAAGAGAGAGAGAGAAATGGATTTAAATTTATGAAAATCTAGAAAACAGAAGTAAATCAATGAAATGAATTCCCAGACTTAAATCTGTAAACACTTGCCAATTTAAATCCAGTGCTGCATTTAAATCCAACAAAATATACTGCATTTTCCTCTCTGTTTTTCTATTTTAAGCTTTTGTTTTCGTGTCTGCTTAAGCTTACAATTACGCACAGCAACTCTCTCTTCGTAACAGACAACAATCAAACATGGTGCATCAAATGGCCACCTTCCTAATCCCTAATAGCAACTTAAGAGTTCACTTTTTCGCACAAAACAGGTAGTTCAATCTTAGTTTCTGGAATCTGAGCGCACAAAACAAAATAATGGGAAAGCGAAGCAATTTCTTAACCTATTTCCCAGAAATATTAGCAGCGACCGGGATTATTTTTAGATGCACATTTATTCCACCGTCCATCATACAGATTCGAACTCGCGAGTCAGCATCCTTGAAATTTCAAGCCCATTTTAACCCTTTCTCGCAGCTGTCATTTTTTAACCATAAATTCAAGCAAACAAAAATACAAATAAAATAACGAAATAAATCTCTTAAAAACTTAATTATCTTCCCTCCTTTCGTCTGCCAGACCGCCCTGGCTTTTAAAGGCAACCGACTCTCCTGGTCTGTCAACCCCTGCTCTTAAGACCCAGACACTCGTCCATCAATGCGGCGAAGGGGTTCTTTTGTGACGCAGCTGCATTGTAATGCAACATCCGAACGGGTGCAATCTGCTAAGTCGTCTGGAGTCTCGACTCACCCAGCTGCCATTTTTATTAACTGGTTATGCATTAAAGAATACAAATACTGATCGCACGCATTTGGAATATGTAATTCCGTGAGGAGGTCTATGAATGAGGTTTTAGTTACTGGAAATTAGTTATGACAGGGCTTCGTGAAAAACGCCATCTGTGTGCGATCTGTGAGAATCAAACATTCACCCTTTTAACCCTTGACCCTTTCCCATATGTACTTCGCTAGCTTCTTGGATTGGGTTTCTTCCGTCGATGTGCGGTTCTGTGTATGTGTGTCATCAATAGTCGCCACTGTGCAAAAAGTGGCTGTTGAAATTTCCGGAATACATAAATAAATAAATTTAATTTATATATAAAAAAAAAAGTGAAAATTGTACTTTGTAAGCACTGAGTAACCATTAAGGGCAGTTAGGTTTGGCCCAGATCTCAAATTAATCCGGAAGTTGGTATAATAATAATACAAACTCGGAATCTGTATGTCAAAATGGCGGCTATTTCTACTCTAAATCAAAGAATTAAGACCTATTTTCCATTTAAAACAGTCATTTGCAGTGAAAACTGCTGGAAATTTATGTGTCCGTTTAATTGCAACCCTGGTGTCAGATTAAGACAACGCATTTCGAGTTTCCTCTGATCTCTGTGCCATTAATCAAACACCACAGAGAATGGACTTGCACCTTTTGAATCTATGACCTAAGCAAAGTTCGTTTCCAAGTGTATTCTTTGTAGCATAAATTCCCAGCGTTATAAATAATTTAATTCGATATTTTCATACAATCGTAATGGCTTTTATTACTTTGCTAACGTTTTATTACTACCACAGCAACTCACAATGCCAAATCACTCTAAAACTAAACCTAAAGTTGAACGTATTATATAAATATATCTAAATCCCATTAAATGCGTCTTATCAGTTAATATTTCGTCTGCAAATGATAAACGCTATTTTTAATCTCTTAAAATGTAAGAAATTGTAATTCTTCAGGAAGTTTACTAGGAAATGATGGGATGCAAGTTAAGGACACGATCCCCAATTGTCTGTAGTAGACAAATAGTAATTTCATGCTTGAATAAAACTTTATCCAAACAAGTTAACCTTTACTTTACCTTGACCTAAAAGCTAGTCTTTTAATATTTACTTTTTCTTTTTATAAATAAAACCTCAGACAATACAGTTATAGAAAATAAATTTAATGTTTATCAGTTCTAACCAATTTTTGTGAACTTTTATTGACACAAAATACTGAAAATTTCTATTTTTTATTTTTATCGCACAAAAACAATTTCAAAACCATTTTTTTCACTCTAGTAAATAACTAAGTCAAACTTGAGGAATTTTCTTTATTTTTTCACCCTTCAAGTGCGATAATATTATTTTAATTGCATCAAGCTTTAAACTTAATCCGCTACATCTACCCCAACATAAACCTTATAACTCACATTATATAATAAATCTCCACTTTTATCAGCACGTTCAAAATTCATTTCAATATCTAATTCTGAACTTGAAAAAAAAATTCTTTCTCAGAAAAAATACGATCAACCTTAATTCAAGCATCAATTCAAGTCTGCAGCGAAACGATATTGAATTTTCATCAATTTTTCCACCACAATTAACCACACCATCATCTCCTTTAAACAGTCCACGAAATGCATTCAGCATAATCACACCCTTTAAATTACAAGTAAAGGTGAAGAGTACAAATATTGATCAGTCACAGGTATATCCCGCAACATGGAAAATGCGAAATAAAACGCGATTCTTACCTATAAAGATGACCACTGCGGCCACCAATTCCATCCCTGCTCGCTTCATTTTCCCCACTGGTAAAAAACGTTTCATTTCAGTGTTCATCCATGATGGTTAAAAACGTGTAATAGGCTGAAACTGTAGGCAGACATGAACCAGACAGCCCCGAAGGAAAACTGACTGCGAAATATGGCGACCGAAGCGGAGCAATTTGCAGCTAAGCTGTTCTAAGTTTTCTTATTTGATCGGATCGATGGAGAAGACTCCTCATCTTTGCACGAGTAAAAGCTGTACGAGGTGCTGTCACGCCATTTTCTCACTTTACTCTCCTCCTTGGCCGAGGAGGAGGACGGGACCGGGCGTATCCATGAGGCGCCGTGTCGTCGTTTGCTGCTCGTTTCGAGGGCGGTCCGCAGACACGGCCGAGTTCACTGCGAGGCGAGGGAGGAAATTTATAAAAAAATCTAATTTGTATTTTTTAAACTCAGTTATGAAATTTAAAATAAAAAATGAGGAGAAAAAAAATGAAATTTGTTCATCTAATCTAGCGAGTATTGAACCGTCAACTCGCGAGCACGAGCATTGAGACAGTTTTGTTTAGAGTCGTCGTCTGGATTTACGGCGCATGAACGGGGTTGGCGCGACTGTCACGTGACTGTCTAGGTATTGAAAGGTTGAGCCGAAACCTTGGGAAACCAAACCAGTCATGGAAAGG